>CM031609.1:89804130-89829130 GCA_018398815.1 Conus ventricosus
AGTATGCCCATGCTATAGGCAACTAAGGAAAAATACATATTGAAGCACTTTAAAAACGTTGGCATAATCACTATACAAAATTTAGTACAAAATAGCAATACAGAAATAACCAGGGACGTGGCCATGTTTACATATTATGCATTAAAATATAGAGAATCTTATATATAGGCAGTATAAAGGATAAGCACAATTGAGAAAACAAAAATATAAGAAACAAAACATCAATAGTATAAGTATGAACATCTAGCACGTAGATGGGTAGTTGGGTATGAAGGAAAATATACATGATAGGAAGTAGAAACGAATTGTATAGTCTGTTATAAAATGACCTCATACTGATTGGGGACAGGATCTATGAGAGAACTAATGACAAGGGTAAAATGGGAAAATATAAATTGTATAAACCTTGAATACTCAATAGGAACACATGGATTGAGGATATATAATGAATTGCATTTGCCGCTTGTTGTGTACACCTGATATGGACAGGCCGGAGGCCTCATATTAAAAGGCGCGGCGCATTCGCGCGCGCGTCAAGCGTCAAACGTCTCTCTCTCTCTCTCTCTCTCTCTCTCTCTCTCTGTTTTTCTGTGTGTGGTGCAGACTAAGATTATTTTTTGTTGTTTTGTTTTACATCAGACTATTTTAGGTTTAGACCCAAGCTAAATGACGCCTTTCGGTGGTCTACGTGGGTGCCTGGGATATGAACAACATGACCTGACTTCACTTCAGCAGCATACACGGCGTAAAACCCGAAGGGAAGGACGCAACTGTAACAGCTCCTAATGTCCACACGGCTGACCGAATAATCTAGAAACGGGCGAACATGCAGTTAAAAAAAAAAAAAAAAAAAAAAAAAAAACCCTGTCGGGGCACACGAGAATCAAAGAACGGCAGACGCCAGGCATAAAAATGACGTCGTTATCAGAACAGCGCCGCTGCCCTGTGACATGCAAGTGTTTATGGGGAGGAGAAAAAGAAAGTAGGGCAATTAGAGAGAGACAGACAGACAGATAGAGACAGACCGACAGACAAGAGAGAGAGAGAGAGAGAGAGAGAAGAGAGAGAGAGAGAGAGAGAGAGAGAGAGAGAGAGAGAGAGAGAGAGAGAGAGGTTGAGAAAGAGGGACGATGTATATGTGGAATCAGAGTGCATATGAGTTTTCACAGCTCTCTGAGTAGTCTCAGTCATCCCAGATTCCTTAAGTAGTGCCTTGAGAGAGAGAGAGAGAGAGAAAGAGAGAGAGAAAGAGAGAGAGAGAGAGAGAGAGAGAGAGAGAGAGAGAGAGAGAGAGAGAGAGAGACAGACAGACAGACAGACAAACAGAGAGAGAGAGAGAGAGATTGACTGATCTTTAATACACAAGGATGAAGATTTTTGCCCAAAGCCTAGTCTTACAATCTGCCCTTGTCATGCATACATTATTTCAGCGCATATCATTCATACAGACAATTCAACATAGCAACATGATAATCTAATTCTACAATGATAAGCAAACTACTCATAAAAGCACTAATGAGATGGGGATGGTAAAACAGAAGGAAAATTACAAGCAAACAAACAAACAAAAACTACAGAGAGAGAGGTCAGAGGAGGGTGGGGAAGAGAGAATGGTAGGTAGGGGAGGAGAAAAGGGATGGTAGACAGAGTGGGAGTGGGATGAGCGATTTTAACGGAGTAGGTTTTATGTTTAGACGATTTATTCAAAGTATGCTTCACAGAAGACTTAGCGAATGGGCGCTTATCATTGTTATCGAATAATTTAACTACTGATACAAAAAAATGTTTATGCAAATGTTCCTTGAAAAGTTTTAAAGTATTCATGTTTTGCAGATTCGGTGGAAGTGAGTTCCAGACATATGGTCCAGAGTAAGCTGGGCTTGTTTTGTATAGATCAATGCGTGGGTAGGGAAGAAGGAATTTCGTCGAGCCAGAAAAGCTGTTCGATCTTGTAAAAAGGGCATTGATATAACATGGCACAGTATCTGTCAAGATTGTAAACATAAATGATGCCTTGTTGATTCCAATTGCCTATTCAGAGGAAGTATGTTCAGAGAGAGAGAGAGAGAAGAGAGAGAGAGAGAGAGAGAGAGAGAGAGAGAGAGAGAGAGAGAGAGAAGAGAGAGAGAGAGAGAGATGATGATGATGATGATGATGAATGATGATGATGATGATGATGATGATGATGATGATCTTTATTTTTAAGGGTAACAGATAAACAAATATATGCCTTTTTTTTTTACATCTGGCCCTTGCCCCGCCGTGGACAAAGAATAGCTAGAAACTATGCATGACTAGCTACTAAACGATACAAACACACATCATTATCTTTGAAAATACAATAAAACACGATTGAGCTTTTTTCTTCCTTCAAAGAGAGAGAGAGAGAGAGAGAGAGAGAGAGAGAGAGAGAGAGAGAGAGAGAGAGAGAGAGAGAGAGAGAGAGAGAGAGAGAGAGAGAGAGGGTTATCACATTCCTTATCTTAAGTATGAACACACTATAAACTGCTTAGGATCTTAATCAGACAACTGCAATGCATCAATAATGTTAACATATTTTACACATTCTCATTGTGTGGTTACAGTGCGTGATATGAACGATCAGTACTAGGATTGGTTATCAGAGAGAGAGAGAGAGAGAGAGAGAGAGAGGAGAGAGAGAGAGAGAGAGAGAGAGAGAGAGAGAGAGAGAGAGAGAGAGAGATGAATCGGATTTTTTTTTAATGCTTTGGCTCTATGCCCATCTGTCAAAAAGTGTAGGGTGGGGACAGATTACACGTAGAAATCATATTTGTCCCAGACATAACACCTCTTAATTAAACGACATTGGATAAATGTGGCAAAGAATAATCGTACTCTTGTGTGTGTGGTGTGTGTGTGTGTGTGTGTGTGTGTGTGTGTGTGTGTGTGTTGTGTGTGTGTTGTTGTGTGTGTGTGTGTGGTTGTGTGTTGTGTGTCAGAGAAGAGAGAGAGAGAGGAGAGAGAGAGAGAGCGAGCTTTTTGTACTGTTATCTCTGCTTTGTCTCCCACTTTTTTTTCTTTTCTTTGCGTTTTGCTTTGTTTCTTTTTGTTTCATGCCTTCTCCTCTTTTTTTATTATTTCAGTATTGTTTTATCTGCCTTCTCCCTTCCAGTGCCTTGTCTCCTGTTTATTCACTTTCTTCAGATTCTTGCTGGACCTTGACTGCGCCTAATAATTCCCAGGTGTCGCCGACACCGTGTTCTGATTTCGCCCGTTTCTCCCACTCTCATCGCGTCCCTACCCTCCGCTCCGTCATTTTTTCCCCACTAGATATGCGGCATGGTGCCGGCTTGTCGTGCTCCGTATGTGCTCCGTATGTCCGGACGGACGGACGGACGGACGGATAAACAGACAGACAGACAGACAGACAGACAGACAGACGAAGATAACGAGACACACGCACACGCACACACACACACACAACACACACACACACACACACACACAACACACACACACACACACGCACGCACGCACGCACGCACGCACGCACGCACGCACGCACGCACGCACGCACGCACCACACACACACACACACACACACACACACACACACGCACGCACGCACGCACGCACGCATGTACACACACACACACACACACACACACACACACACAGACACGCGCGCGCGCGCGCACACGCACACGCACACACACGCACACACACTCTGACAAAGAGACAGATGTATATGCCACCATGAGTTGAATCCAATAATGGTGACAGGTGCTTTTACCTTGCTTGGAAATGTCGTACACACACACACACACACACACACACACACAACACACACACACACACACACACACCACACACACACACACACACACACACACACACACACACACACACACACACACACACACACACACACACGCATTCAGACAAAGAGACAGATGTATATGTCACCCTGAGTTGAGTCCAGTAATGGTGACAGGTGCGTTTACCTTTGCATGGAAATGTCGTACACACCACACACACACACACACACACACACACACACACACACACACACACACACACACACACACACACACACACCACACACACACACACACATTCAGACAAAGAGACAGATGTATAATTATGCCACCCTGAGTTGAGTCCAATAATGGTGACAGGTGCGTTTACCTTACATGGAAATGTCGTAGATTTAGGACTGCAACATTTGGCACCAACACATCAGACGTGCCTGGAAAACATGCTACAGTTGACTTCACCATTCTTCACAGCTGTTGCTGTTGTTTGCTCCTGAAAAAAAGAAGCATAATTCAATAACCGAATTACTGAATTTTCCAGTTGCTTGCTCTGTCTGCTCCTAGACTAGAAGTCGACGTTCGAGTCACCGTTGAAGGCAGCATGTTGTGTGTCAGGGGATGGTGTTTGGACACAACGGGAACTTGCTAGTTTGACTTTGTTTTGATCCAGGGCTCCTGCACACTATACCAAACTCTACGAAACGTGAGATGGGTTTTCAGGCGTTTTATTTGTTTGCTTGGGTTTTATTTTTTTTATTTTTTTTTAATTTATTTATTTTTTTTTTTTTTTGGGGGGGGGGTAAGGGGGGGTAGGGGGTTCTTTCTTTCTTTGTTTGTGGTCTGTTCGTGGTTTTGTTTGTTTGTTTGTTTGTTTGTTTTTCCTGGTTTATATTTTTGGTTGTTTTGTTTTGTTTTGTTTTTTAACTTGCATGCGTTTCGGTCCTTTGCTTTGAAGTTTCACACCTACGGGCTGCGTGTATGTGTTTGAAGATGTGGGTATATGAATGTAATCATAGAAAGACAGCCAATGTCATATTAAAGGAAATAAATAAAGAGAGGAAAGGTGTGTTCACAAAAAGTTAACTTCGAAGAAAGAACTGCCCGCCCCCCCCCCCCCCCCCCCCCACCCCCATCAGACTGCAGTGAGTGAGAACCTTTCCCTGGATCCTGGAGCCAAAACTTGATGCGCTACCTACTAGTCCTTAAAGGATCCTTAATTTTGACTTTAGTGTCAATCTTTCAAACGAGACTATGACAGGACGACCCGTCATCAGCATTGTCATACCTGCTGTCAGCATTCAAACAGCGCATGTAAACGATCTCATGGCAGTAAGTCAAATTGGCCTTGGTTGGAAAAGGCATTTTTTCAGAATATATATATATATATATAATATATAATATATATATAATATATATATATGACGAGAGCCCCGGCCGAAACAACTTTGTTGGTTTTATTTTCCCATTTTAAAATCTTATTTTAAACTGGTATATATATATATATATATATAAATATATATATAATATATATTATATATAATACTGCTTAACAAATTAAATAGTGGGAGAAAACAAGTGCAGGTTAACAATTCTTCAGTCATTATAGTAATGACTTGGCAAAGATTTGAATTAAAAAAAAAAAAAATAAAGATGAAAAAAAAATGGGGGGAATATATTATAAAATATGAGAAACCCTTCACTAGCAGCCTGAGGGAACCATCGTACTCCCCTTCGAAGGCAGATCTATTTGTATTGCCTGCTCCTAGGCCTTTCGTCCGCTGGATCGGACTCATCAGGGAGACACGGCTGATTGTGTCTGTGCTCTTGGTGTCAAATAGAGACACACCAAAGTCCATAATTCTGTGGTGTTCTCATCACCAAGGGTTCAAAAAGAATCCAACAGCACCCCCAAAGCAGCCAGCGAAGGGTAGTAAATGGAACAAAAGGAAAATGTGGAGAGGAAAAAAGTGCTTAAAACTAAAAGCATTATGCAAACAGTATAAAATGTAGGGGACAATCTTTGAGCCTATGCTTGAGGATCCATTCAAGGATGCAAGGGCGATCAAAAGATATGGAACAGTGTGAGTGGTCAGCTCTGCTGTTCAATAACCCAAGCAGTGTGAGTGGCTAAGAATTGTACAGAACAACCTTTACTTGGATCTCCTAAGAGATGCAATCTCCCACTGATTGACCAAACATCATACTGCTGAACAATTAAATAGTGGGGGAAAACAAGTCCAGGTTAACAATTCTTCAGTCATTATCGTAATGACTAGGCAAAGATTTGAATTTAAAAAAAAAATTAAAGATGAAAAAAAGGTGGGGGAATATATTATAAATATGAGAAACCCTTCACTAGCAGCCTGAGGGAACCATCGTACTCCCTTCGAAGGCAGATCTATTTGTATTGCCTGCTCCTAGGCCTTTCGTCCGCTGGATCGGACTCATCAGGGAGACACGGCTGATTGTGTCTGTGCTCTTGGTGTCAAATAGAGACACACCAAAGTCCATAATTCTGTGGTGTTCTCATCACCAAGGGTTCAAAAAAGAATCCAACAGCACCCCCAAAGCAGCCAGCGAAGGGTAGTAAATGGAACAAAAGGAAAATGTGTAGAGGAAAAAAGTGCTTAAAAACTATATTTTGTACACACAATCAAAGGTAGATATGATTTTAAGAAATGATATGCTATAGTATAGATATATGTTTTCCATTGAAAAAAGCCACCAACAGTAGCTAACGTTTCTTGCGGAGAATTCTGACAAATAGGAACAGCTTAAAGACACAATAGCCTCTCTGCTCTTAAGGGGATTTTTATTTTCATGGTTATCAATCATAACTTTACAGAGCTCGAATGTTGAACGGTGTATGCTCATTGCTTACGTATCTTTGCTATTAGTGCAAACTGTATTGTGCAATATGCAACGCCCTTGGGAAATCAGACAAAGGATAAACAACTCTTGTGTGGAATGTCCATGGAGGCAGGGTTTCATATTGATTTCAACGCCATACATACGGTTCACCCGGTTCTATCATACACTCGCGTTTCTTGCCTGTGAACGGATATCGTTTCCCTTCTCCGTTGCTCCTTCCTTCATACCTCTTAATATGTTTGTTGAGGAGAGATGAAAAGCATAACAAACAAACAACCAACCAAACAAACAAACAAAACGAATTAAAACCAAACAAAAATGGATGATGAGTCCCAGTATCTATTTCACAATATTTTGTCTTTGGTTTCAAGGAGAACAGCTCATCCAATCTCGTTGTTTCCAACCTCATCAATTTAAATGGGTTTGTTTGTTGCATTTCTTTGCGTGATGGCTTAAGGGATGAGTTGGGAGAGGTGGTGGTGGTGGTGGTGGTGGACACCACTGAACGAATTTACAACTTTCGAATCCTTCGTGAGAAGCATCAGCAACAGAACGATGTATACCATGTTTGTCATGGAGAGTGAGAGTGTTGGACAATGCCCAGCAACAGAAAGATGTATACCATGTTGTCATGGAGAGTGAGAGTGTTGGACAACGCCCAGCAACAGAAAGATGCATACCATGTTGTCATGGACAGTGTTGGACAATGCCCAGCAACAGCAAGATGTATACCATGTTGTCATGGAGAGTGTTGGACAATGCCCAGCAACAGAAAGATGTATACCATGTTGTCATGGAGAGTGAGAGTGTTGGACAATGCAGAAAGATGATACCATGTTGTCATGGAGAGTGAGAGTGTCGGACAATGCCCAGCAACAGAAAGATGTATACCATGTTGTCATGGAGAGTGAGGGTGTTGGACAATGCAGAAAGATGTATACCATGATGTCATGGAGAGAGGGTGTTGGACAATGCAGAAAGATGTATACCATGTTGTCATGGAGAGTGAGTGTTGGACAATGCAGAAAGATGTATACCATGTTGTCATGGAGAGTGAGAGTGTTGGACAATGCCAGCAACAGAAAGATGTACACCATGTTGTCATGGAGAGTGAGGGTGTTGGACAATGCAGAAAGATGTATACCATGTTGTCATGGAGAGAGGGTGTTGGACAATGCAGAAAGATGTATACCATGTTGTCATGGAGAGTGAGAGTGTTGGACAATGCTCAGCTTGCAACGTTGGGGACAGCCATAAGGAGGCCTGACAGCGGTAGGAAAGCTTTAACAGGAGGAGAACGTCATCAAAGAGCTGCCAGCACAGGCGTCAATAATAGCTGCCTTGGAACCCATCTTTAACACCATTTTAAGAAAGACTCACAAATGACGCTTTAGAAGACTGTCTTGCAGAAGTGAGCATTGGGGGCAGGGCCATCACCACACTACACTTTGGCCGGGAGACGATGGCCTTTTTTTTTTTTTTTGCTGTCCAAACCTCTGCGCCACCTCAGAGGCAGTGCACCCACGCCGCTCATTCCGACACCCCGTCCACAGCCACAGCCCGGTCGGCCCCGCCTCAGCCCCGGCACCAGCAATCCAGAGGGAGCAGTCAATGTCAAGTCGTCAAGAGGCAACCCACCAGAGGAGACATTGCACTGCTGCCAAGTCACTTCGGTGGTGTTCAGTGGCGCCTGTTCTGATCTAGCATACGCAGGACACCACCTACTAATCCCCCTACTGACGACAATAATTGCTTAGTCGCGGAGGCGGCGTGAATGAGCTCTCCCTCCAGAGGGCGCCACCACGTCCGTCCAACGACAGACCCCATGGACTCGCCGATACCGGTGACCCCGACGGAACCAATCCAAGGCCACGGACGTGGAGAGGACATCGAAATTGAGGTCACCATGACAGCAGGGCATGAAGGGCCACAGAATTTGAGACATTTTTTAATGCTGATCAATGAGAATGATTTGCATTTCGGACTGAGACTACATGACAGGGCTGTACTCTACGCTTCCTTTCATAATACATCCCGACGTCAACCAGACCCGATACTTACAGGCACTTGCTGTGTTGGTCAAGAAATTTGAGCAACACTCTCAGAAACGCTTCCATTAAGTGGATGAAACTCGACGTGTAGTCCCCCCAGTCTTCTCAACTGAGTTCGCAGCAAACTCAACCCTGGGTAGGAACCGGTCGGGGCAGAAAAACCCATATGACTCTGATGGGATTCGAACCCACGATCTCCCAGCCGGGAGTCCGCGACGCTAACCACTTCGCCACGGCGGCTGGTGTAAGACGATGGCTTGGCTCGACAGACAGAAGAACTCTGCCGACGATGTAAATGCTTGGGCAATGCTCTTGTGTGTGCGCATTAACGAGTGCCTACGCTACCCGTGTGTGTGTGTGTGGTTGCATTAACGAATGCCTACGCTATGCGTGCGTGCGTGTGTTCTTTCTTTCTTTGTTTTCTGAACATTTAAGTAGTGAGAGAAAAAAAGCGCAGGCTAACAATTGTTCAGTTATTGTAGTAATGACTTGGCAAAGATTTGGGGGAAAAAAAGGGGGGAATATATTATAAATATGAGAAACCCTTCACTAGCTACCTGAGGGAACCATCGTACTCCTCTTCGATGGCAGATGTATTTGTATTGTCCGCTCCCAGGCCCCCGTCCGCCGGATCGGACCCATCAGGGAGACACGGCTGATTGCGTCTGTGCTCTTGGTGTCAAATAGAGACACAGTCCACAATTCTGTGGTGTTCTCACCTCCAAGGATTCAAAAAAGAATCCAACAGCACCCCAAAGCAGCCAGCGAAGGGTAGTAAATGGAACAAAACGAAAGTGTGGAGAAGAAAAAAGTTGCTGAAAAACTCAAAGCATTATGCAAACAGTATAAAATGTAGGGGACAATCTTTGATTCTTTGTTATCTCTTTCAAAAATCCGCCTGTTTCTGTTTGTTATTATTCTTCCTTTCCTTGTAATGCGGGCAACCAGTTCAAAAGACAACATGGACAGTTAAGTCATAGATCGTGTTAAGTTTTTACAATGGAACTGCAGAAGCAAATGTAACATTGACTACCTTATTCAGTTTTTGCAAGACCAAAGTTTTGGTGTCCTTGCGCTGAAGTATCTGAATTGTCATAAACATAATTTACCAAAACTCTCGGGATACTATTTTCCTCCAGTGACTAATGCAATGAAGAAAAATACTAAAACAAAAGTTGCCATATAGGTATCGTGTAAAATTGTGTACCAACCTTAAAACACCCTGTAACTCGACGGACAAACGCTTATACTCCTGCTGTGTAGCAGTGAATATCAAAGGCCAAACTGGTGAACTGTTATTATCCAGATGGTGTATCCTGTGAACTGTTATTATCCAGATGGTGTATCCAAGAAGGACGCCGACTGGCTGTTTAATATAGATTCAAAGAGTGGATTATTCTAGGTGATTTCAATTCCCATCATGCTCTATGGTCCGAAAACTCTAAAAATATCACAAAATAATGAATCTTTGAATGAAAAACGTTGATATTCTGTTCATAATGTTTTCGTCAATGTCAGTACAACCTTGAGTTAATCTGACAATAAACTGGTTTAAGTCAGTCAGTGTGTGTATAGATAGATATAGATATATATATATATATATATATATATATATATATATATATATATATATATATATATATATATATATATATATATATATATATATATATATATATATATATGTGTGTGTGTGTGTGTGTGTGTGTGTGTGTGTGTGTGTGTGTGCGTGCGCGTGTGCGCGTGTGCGTGTGTGTGTGTGTGTGTGTGTGTGTGTGTGTGTGTGTGTGTGTGTGTGTGTGTGTGTGTGTGTGTGTTTGCGGGTGTGTGTGTGTTTGTAAAAATGACAATATGAGAAACTTAAAAACTATTCCAATGAATAAATAAATGAAAGAAACAGACAAAGATGTATTTCACAAGAGACACAGATTCTGCAACACACAACCCAGAATGTATCTGTTTGGAACTCGAGTTGAGAAGCGAGAAGTGGCATAGACAATGAATGGAATGGAAGAACATTGTGGACGAAATACAGTTTTTTTCTAGATAGACAACAGAGGCAAAGTATGATTGTGAATTAGTAACGTTTCCCCACCGAAAAAAAATGACCGAAGGCAATTATTTCAAAGTAGGGTGTTGGACTAATAAAGAATAGAAACTCACAAACGTCATCAACGGAATTGCAGAGGGAAAAATGTCGTAATACAGCCGGCCAGAACAAATGAATTACAACACACAAGGAACGGAGTAAGGTCTGTTTGTCTTCTACAGGCACCACAAAGCGACTCTCAAGTTTACACCCCCCCCCCCCCCCCCCCCCCCCCCCCCCAGCTTTTAGACGTACTCACGACAGTTTAAAAGAGAATGAAGTAAACTGATGGCAACCGGAAAATTGCTCAGAAGATTATCACACACATACAGACACACACAGACACACACAGACACTCTCTCTCTCTCTCTCTCTCTCTCTCCTCTCTCTCTCTCTCTCTCTCTCCTCTCTCTCTCTCCTCCTCTCTCTCTCTCTCTCTCTCTCTCTCTCCTCTCCCTCGCACAGAGTTTGTGTAAAAAGGGACAAGAAGTCAACCCTTATGAAAAGCGAACTTTTTTTCATTTTTTTTTTTCACATTTAACACTTTGTTGGAAGCGTGAGACAACATCTTTTTACCTCTTCCTGCACAGCTTTTCGCAATTACAAGATGGCGTGACAGTTGAAAGATCACTCGTTCTCGTGATCCTAAATTTTCTCCATACGCGTAAGAAACATGACGGAGCCCCACCCCCATTCCTCCTCACGCTTTCTCGGAGTCTCCACCCCATTCCTCCTCACGCTTTCTCGGAGTCTCCGCCCCCATTCCTCCTCACGCTTTCTCGGGTTTCCAGCCCCATTCCTCCTCACGCTTTCTCGGGGTTTCCAGCCCCATTCCTCCTCACGCTTTCTCGGGGTTTCCAGCCCCATTCCTCCTCACGCTTTCTCGGGGTTTCCACCCCCATTCCTCCTCACGCTTTCTCGGAGTCTCCGCCCCCATTCCTCCTCACGCGTTCTCGGGGTTTCTGAGACCGGGAGAAAGTGTGGGCTGACAAAAAATCTTCCTGTCTGTCGTTCTTCTGGGAAGCAGAGGCGCCTGAAATCAGACCATCTTCCAGTCTGTCGTTCTTCTGGGAAGCAACGGCGCCTGAAATCAGACCATCTTCCTGTCTGGCACTGGTATGAATCACGCTCATACAGTGTCAGAAGCGATCAGTGCTGTCGGAAACATGCCTATAGAAATTGTTTTTAATGCCCATGAATATAAAGACAACATATACATAGGTTTTTAACAGACAGCCATTTAATATATCAACATACAGGTATCTGCAAGACGTTTATCAACGTAGGGTCAATGACAAGTAATCTATCGGTGTTCAGTCGAAAAACGACAAGACAAACCCAGAGCGGCTGTGACGTCAACGTAAAAAAATAGAAGTATTATGATATCAACGTAAAATGAGATAACAACATCACGTAAAGAAAAAAAAAAGAAAAACAAAACAAAGCAAAAAAAAAAAAAAAAAAAAAAAAAGGAGGAGCAAGAAGAAGAAAAACAAACAAAACGATCAGGCCTTGTGTGCAGCCTGAAACTGCATTATTTTTATTATATTTTATTTTTTGAATAAATTTTCATTTATTTGTCGCTGTCTCTGTCTAGTGATGTGAACAGGCTGACCCCGAGGTCAGTAGTGCGTCATCATCTGCGGTGCTCCGTGAGATTTTTGTGCAACTATATATATATATATATATATATATATATATATATATATTTATATATAACAAACTAATAAATTCCAAGGATAAGTACCGCACCGTTCCAGCTACTTACAGAGCAGCTTGGTGTTGCAATGACTGCAAGAAATATTGAATTATAAACAAAGCTTGCTCTTATGTCTTAGATTGAAGAAATAGGGGAGATACGCATTCATATCTGCAGTGGTAGATGATTCTGCCTAACTAACAGTATGTGCATGAGTGGGTGAATGGGGAAAAATAAAATAAATGCTTCTCAAAATGAGCCTTGAGCAAGCTTATATTCTCCAAGAGGGAGACATCCTCCAATAGGGAGGGAAACTCACTAACATATAACTCCTGGTCATATACCGATATTTCGAAACTTGGTGGTTTCTCCTCAGTGACCGCGGAAAGTGGTAATTTGACTCCTCTGCCTTTTCAGTTTTAAGAAGAATGCAATCCCAGAAAAGGTTGGTGTGCAATACCGTAGTATGTTTGTTGAGTTTTCAAAAAACCAACCAAAGGTGCCATCTAAGAAGCAAAAGAAAATCATAAAAGAGCAAAACAAACTACATTTTCTTGTGAAAAATATAAAATATAAAACGATATCCTCTAAGACACAAGTGCTGAGGGCTAGTTCTTGGAATGAATCCGCAAGGGACAAAAATACAACAAACTAATAAATTCCAAGGATAAGTACCGCACCGTTCCAGCTACTTACAGAGCAGCTTGGTGTTGCAATGACTGCAAGAAATATTGAATTATAAACAAAGCTTGCTCTTATGTTTAGATTGAAGAAATAGGGGGAGATACGCATTCATATCTGCAGTGGTAGATGATTCTGCCTAACTAACAGTAATACATGAGTGGGGAAAAATAAAATAAATGCTTCTCAAAATGAGCCTTGAGCAAGCTTATATTCTCCAAGAGGGAGACATCCTCCATAGGGAGAGAAACTCACTAACATACTGGTCATATACCGATATTTCGAAACTTGGTGGTTTCTCCTCAGTGACCGGGAAAGTGGTAATTTGACTCCTCTGCCTTTTCAGTTTTAAGAAGAATGCAATCCCAGAAAGGTTGGTGTGCAATACCGTAGTATGTTTGTTGAGTTTTCAAAAAAACCAACCAAAGGTGCCATCTAAGAAGCAAAAGAAAATCATAAAAGAGCAAAACAAACTACATTTTCTTGTGAAAAATATAAAATATAAAACGATATCCTCTAAGACACAAGTGTGAGGGCTAGTTCTTGGAATGAATCCGCAAGGGACTAAAATACAACAAACTAATAAATTCCAAGGATAAGTACCGCACCGTTCCAGCAACTTACAGAGCAGCTTGGTGTTGCAATGACTGCAAGAAATATTGAATTATAAACAAAGTTTGTCAGTAAGTGCGTCATCATCTGTGGTGCTCCGTGAGATTTTTGTGCAACTATATATATATATAATATATATATTTTATATATATATATATATATATATATATAATTTTTTAATTATAACAAACTAATAAATTCCAAGGATAAGTACCGCACCGTTCCAGCAACTTACAGAGCAGTTTGGGTGTTGCAATGACTGCAAGAAATATTGAATTATAAACAAAGCTTGCTCTTATGTCTTAGATTGAAGAAATAGGGGAGATACGCATTCATATCTGCAGTGGTAGATGATTCTCCCTAACTAACAGTATGTGCATGAGTGGGTGAATGGGGAAAAATAAAATAAATGCTTCTCAAAATGAGCATAATTTGACTCTTCTGCCTTTTCATTTTTAAGAAGAATGCAATCCCAGAAAAGGTTGGTGTGCAATACCGTAGTATGTTTGTTGAGTTTTCAAAAACCAACCAAAGGTGCCATCTAAGAAGCAAAAGAAAATCATAAAAGAGCAAAACAAACTACATTTTCTATATATATAGAAAAAGAAACACCCGAAGGTGCTGGGGAGGACCAGAGAAGAACTGTCTTCGCCTGCTTTAGAGCAGTCCTGTACCACCCTTGGAGGCCTGCGCTGTGTTGACGATGGGTACAGGCACGCACAGGACACCCCAGTAAGATATCAAGGGACATAACTGCTCCTGAACAGAGGTAAATTAGACAACAGGATGCAGCTCATAACAGCCTTAAAGTAGCACCCCCATGGGTGTACCAGCCCGTATTTCATGACTGCAGAGCCCACGGCGAAAAACACCACCCCCTCCAGCTGCCGAGCACCCCCCACAGACCCAACACCCCTGCCCACGGACAGATGAAGACAGTGCCACTCCGAAAAGCCAAGCTTTCGCATAGGGTCTTATGTCCCCTCAAGAGAGAATCCAAAGTTTGTCTTTCCCTGTCAACAGACTTTCCCTGTGGTCAGTGGTCTTTCCTCACCGTCACGGGACCTTTCTCCAGGGCCCAGCCTAGTTAAGGCAAAGAAGAAAAAAAACCCCGAAGGCGCTGGGGAGGACCAGAGAAGAACTGTCTTCGCCTCCCTTTAGAGCAGTCCTGTCCCACCCTTGGAGGCCTGCGCTGTGTTGACGATGGGTACAGGCACGCACAGGGGACACTCCATTAAGATATAAAGGGGGACCATAACTGTCCTGGACAGAGGTAAATTAGACTACAGGATGCAGCTCATAAACAGCCTTAAAGTAGCATCCCCATGGGTGTACCAGCCCGTATTTCATGACTGCAGAGCCCACCGGGAAAAAACACCACCCTCACTGCCGAGCACACCCCACAGCCCCCAAACTACCCCTGCCGACGGACAGATGAAGACAGTGCCACTCCAGACACACCAAGCTTTCGCCATACGGTCTTATGTGCCCTCAAGAGAGAATCCAAAGTTGTAGTCTTTCCCATGTCAACGGGACTTTCCCTGTGGTCAGTGGGTCTTTCCTCACCGTCACTGGACCTTTCTCAGGGTCAGCCTAGTTAAGGAAAAGAAGAAAAAGAAACCCGAAGGGCTGGGGAGGACCAGAGAAGAACTGTCTTCGCCTGCCTTTAGAGCATTCCTGTACCACCCTTGGAGCTTGCGCTGTGTTGACGAGGGTACGGGCACGCACAGGACACTCCAAAAAGATATCAAGGGACATAACTGCTCTTGAACAGAGGTAAAATTAGACTACAGGATGCAGCTCATAACAGCCTAAAGTACATCCCATGGGGTACCAGCCCGTAATTTCATGACTGCAGACCCCCCGGCGAAAAAACAACCCCCTCCAGCTGCCGAGCCACCCCAAGACCCAACCCCCCCTGCCCACGGACAGATGAAGCATTTGCCACTCCAGACACAGCCAAGTTTTTCGCCATACGGTTTTTAGGGCCCCTCAAGAGAGAATCCAAAGTTGTAGTCTTTCCCACTGTCAACAGGATTTTCCCCTGTGGTCAGTGGGTCTTTCCTCACCGTCACTGGACCTTTCTCCAGGGTCAGCCTAGTTAAGGCAAAGAAGAAAAAGAAACCGAAGGTGCTGGGGAGGACCAGAGAAGAACTGTCTTCGCCTGCCTTTAGAGCAGTCCTGTACCACCCTTGGAGGCCTGCGCTGTGTTGACGATGGGTACAGGCACGCACAGGACACTCCATTAAGATATCAAGGGACATAATTGCTCCTGAACAGAGGTAAATTAGACTACAGGATGCAGCTCATAACCGCCTTAAAGTAGCATCCCCATGGGTGTACCAGCCCGTATTTCATGACTGCAGAGCCCACCGGCGAAAAACACCACCCTCCAGCTGCCGAGCACACCCCACAGACCCAACCACCCTGCCCACGGACAGATGAAGACAGTGCCACTCCAGACACAGCCAAGCTTTCGCCATACGGTCTTATGTGCCCTAAAGAGAGAATCCAAAGTTGTAGTCTTTCCCACTGTCAACAGGACTTTCCCTGTGGTCAGTGGGTCTTTCCTCACCGTCACTGGACCTTTCCTCGCAGTCTCCGTCAAGTGATGTGGAGAGAACGACTACGAGGCGGTAGTGCGTCGTAGTTTGTTGTGCTATATGAGGCTTCGCTTCAGCTGTGTTCGTCGGTGGTTCGATGTGGTGTACTGTGAATTGTGAATCTACGGTTCAAAATGTTGTGTTCGTCGGCGGTTCGTTGTTGTTGCAGTACCTGTCAATCTTCAGTTCAAATGTGTTCGTCGGTAATTCGTCGTGGTTCACTGTGCATTGTGGGTCTATACTTCAACTGTGTTGGTGAGCGGCTCTGCATGTCGCGTGGGGACCACGGTTCTTCTTCATCGTTCGCCGTGGGTTATTGTACCTTTTGGATCTTCACGCCGTCTGTGTTTGTGAGTGGTTCTGCTTGCAGTGTGGAGACCTTGCTTTTTCCTCTTCTTCTTCTTCTTCTTCTAGTGCTATAGACTGTAACTTGGGCTCGGTGCAGCCAAGTATGTTGACTGTGTCTGTGAGACACTGATGACGGTGGCAGCGAGGTCTATGATGACGAGATTGTACTGAAGGGCCTCCGCCGTACAGCAGCCTTCGTCAATGCCTCTGGGGTTCCTGTCTGAGTGAACGAAGGAGAAGAAGAAGTACTGAAGAAAAAGAAAAGCAATATGTATCTCATGTGACAATTCTGTGAGACCAGCGGTTAAAGCTCCTCGTGAATTGATTATGTGATGGATTATAATCATATGACATGTAATATGACATGTTCATGTCTGACGGTTTGTGATGGATTATAATAATGTGAAATGTAATATGACATGTTCATATCTGACGGTTTGTGATGGATTATAATAATATGACATGTAATATGACATGTTCATATCTGACGGTTTGTGATGGATTATAATAATATGACATGTAATATGGCATGTTCATATCTGACGGTTTGTGATGGATTATAATAATATGACATGTAATATGACATGTTTATATCTGACGGTTTGTGATGGATTTTAATATGACATGTAATATGACATGTTCATATCTGACGGTTTGTGATGGATTATAATAATATGACATGTAATATATATGTTCATATCTGACGGTTTGTGATGGATTATAATAATATGACATGTAATATATTATGTTCATATCTGACGGTTGAAGCTCCCCACGTATTGATATCTTAGTCAACATTAAAATATTGATCTGCACGCTGTGTGGTGGCGTGTATGATTCTGTGGCTATCAGTTTGTGCAAATGATTCATGGTGATATATATTTATACTGTTTTGATGGTTCAGGCAGCCTATAAAGAAGGGGAAAAAACCTAACTCGTGTATTGCTGGCTATCAACACACACACACACCACACACACACACCACACACACACACACCCACAACACACACACACACACACACACACACACACACACACACACACACACACACACACACACACACACACACACGTGCGCGTGCTCCTACACACTGATGCGCCATTCAGAGATGAACAATTGCTATCCAACAGATCTGAAACAATGTTTTTAAAAAGATAAACATACTATTACATTGAACCTAATTGAACTTTTACATCTTAACCTTTTTTTTTAAACGGGGAAAAAAACAGGAAGTAATAGTAGTTTTCAATGATTCCTTTTAACATCAGCACAATGTTCATTCCCAAACGACAATTCATCATATTTAAATTACATTGCCTGATCCCAGGTTTGACAGCATGACTGTTCCTTTAATAACTGAGCTGAACATCTCCATTCTCAGCAACGAACTTCATATGCTGATATTTTTTTAAAAAATTATAGTCTTTCATGAGATCAAAGAAGTTTCATGACAAAAAAGAAAAAAAAAATATTAAACAAAAGTGACAGATATCATATTAAGTTTACAGATCGTCAATATTCGGAAAAAGCACTGTCAGAATGCATTCAATCCGTGGAGCCTAGTCGAAGTCAAACATTTAAGACACTAATACACTCTGCAATCGTAACTAGCAAATGAAACAGAAAAGCCATCATATATTGATCGTGTGTTAAGTGACCGAATGCCCACGATTTGAACTTGATAACTAAACTTTAAGGCTCTTTTCCAACGTAAAAGCATCAGTTCCCGACAGAACATTCAGAACGTTGAGGAAAGTATTATGAGGGGAGAGAGAGAGAGAGAGAGAAGAGAGAGAGAGAGAGAGAGAGAGAGAGAGAGAGAGAGAGAGAGAGAGAGAACGAATGAACGAACGAACGAACGAAATTTGTTTAATGAGGGAAAAGAATAAGCACATGGCAGGCTTGTTTGCATCTTGCCCCAAAAATGAAAAAAAAAACATTTCAAACACAAAAGCCACCCTCCACACCCCAACCATTAACCAAACATCCACCTGTCGCACAATCCTTTCCAAACAATAATAATAGCAATAAAAATAGCAATGAATGATAATGATTAAAAATGATAACATAACAATTCAAATATAACACCATGCGCACATATATACATATGTATTGTCAAACATTACATCTATCGAATAGCATGATCTGAAAAGAGAGAAATGCAGAACACATAATAGTCCCAAATATAAATCCACATGATAGTAAATCAATATTGAAACCAAGAATCTGTTCCGGAAGGGGGCGTACAACACACTTTTTGCGCCCTCCAGATACGCACGCAATTCCCCTTTCCTCTCTATCCCGTGTTCTCTGCAAACAATTCCATCCTCGCCCCTTGTAACAAACACCCTACCTCACCCCATCTACCCCTCCGTTCACAACCAACCCTACTCAAACAGAGAGAGAGAGAGAGAGAGAGAGAGAGAGAGAGAGAGAGAGAGAGAGAGAGAGAGAGAGAGAGAGAGAGAGAGAGAGAGAGAGAGAGGCCGGATATAAAAGCAAATATTCACTTGCCATAAGGATCAGGAAATGCTGTTCATGTATTGCGTCATAAGGTGTGTTTGATATTTGTTTTTAAAGACTCGGAGGCTTGTATTTACATCGAATGAAGTTATAACAGAATTCCATAAGCAGCCACCAGAGTACAACAAGCTTGATTTAAACAGATCGATTCTCGGAAGAGGTACTTTTATCTTGTAAACATGACGAATCTTCTTCATTTCGAATCTATTTTTCAAAGCCATTGGGGCACGGTCGGACATTATATTAAACATAAAGATAGCTTTGTTGTAAACTAGCTGCCATTTTAGAGGCAGAATTCCTAAATGTTTATATTCTGAGAAAGTAGGGGAGGAAGACTTCAGGAGGATCAGTTTAATGGCACGTCTATGTAAACTGAATACAGGTTTTAAAATATTATCACTAGCGGAATCCCATATTGTTGAGGCATAGTTTGTGTAAGATTCAACATAGGCATGAAAGAACAACTTGTGGCTATGTTGATCTATAGTGTATGTAAGATTCAACATAGGCATGACAGAACAACTTACGGCTATGTTGATCTATAGTGTATGTAAGATTCAACATAGGCATGAAAGAACAACTTATGGCTATGTTGATCTATAGTGTATGTAAGATTCAACATAGGCATGACAGAACAACTTACGGCTATGTTGATCTATAGTGTATGTAAGATTCAACATAGGCATGAAAGAACAACTTATGGCTATGTTGATCTATAGTGTATGTAAGATTCAAAATAGGCATGACAGAACAACTTACGGCTATGTTGATCTATAGTGTATGTAAGATTCAACATTGGCATGACAGAACAACTGACGGCTATGTTGATCTATAGTGTATGTAAGACTCAACATAGGCATGAAAGAACAACTTACGGCTATGTTGATCTATAGTGTATGTAAGATTCAACATAGGCATGAAAGAACAACTTACGGCTATGTTGATCTATAGTTTATGTAAGATTCAACATAGGCATGAGAGAACAACTTACGGCTGTGTTGATCTATAGTGTATGTAAGATTCAACATAGGCATGAAAGAACAACTTACGGCTATGTTGATCTATAGTTTATGTAAGATTCAACATAGGCATGACAGAACAACTGACGGCTATGTTGATCTATAGTTTATGTAAGATTCAACATAGGCATGAGAGAACAACTTACGGCTATGTTGATCTATAGTGTATGTAAGACTCAACATAGGCATGACAGAACAACTTACGGCTATGTTGATCTATAGTGTATGTAAGACTCAACATAGGCATGAAAGAACAACTTACGGCTATGTTGATCTATAGTGTATGTAAGATTCAACCTAGGCATGAAAGAACAACTTACGGCTATGTTGATCTATAGTGTATGTAAGATTCAACATAGGCATGAAAGAACAACTGACGGCTATGTTGATCTATAGTGTATGTAAGATTCAACATAGGCATGAAAGAACAACTGACGGCTATGTTGATCTATAGTGTATGTAAGATTCAACATAGGCATGAAAGAACAACTGACGGCTATGTTGATCTAGCAAGTGTTTCATTCTGGAAAGCTGGTAAATCTTTCTGGACACATGTTTACATACTAACGCAATATGATTCGACCATAACAATTGTTATCAATAATAACACCTAGGGTCTTATGGTGATCAACTTCCTCGAGATTTTCGCCATAATACAAAGGTAATGATTGCTACAAGAAAGATTTTGACGTTTCTGCCTGGCAGTAATTAACAAGCATTTAGTTTTTTTTGGGCTGGAGTCGCATATGATTAAGTTCAGACCATTCAGATAACTTGTTGATACTTTCTTGTAAGGAGAAAAAAAATGCTATCTAATCTATCGTGACAGGTGTGGATAGTGCTTTCATCGGCAAACATCTCACATAAAGTTGTAAAAAACAGAGCTAGATCATTTATATATATATATAGAAAATAGTATTGGCCCAAGGACTGAGCCTTGAGGGACGCCGTACTTAACAGGTAGAATGGAAAAATTTGATCTATTGACCGAAACACACTGTTTCCTGTCTGAGAAAATGAGGATAGAAGTTCCAGAGAGAGAGAGAGAGAGAGAGGAGAGAGAGAGAGGAGAGAGAGAGAGAGAGAGAGAGAGAGAGAGAGAGAGAGAGACAGACAGACAGACAGACAGACAGATAGACAGACAGACAGACAGAAAGGCAGGCAAACACAGAAAGAGAGAGAGAGAGAGAAGGAGAGAGAGAGAGAGAAGAGAGAGAGAGAGAGAGAGAGAGAGAGAGAGAGAGAGAGAGAGAGAGAGAGGGCGCTGACATATTTTATTGACAATGGCTAACAGCCTTATGAAATGTGTCTACAACAACTAAACAAAACTAAGAAATTCTGTCCATTTCCATCACCCATTTGTGTTTCATGTCTTTGGTCTAGCACATTATGAGAGACAGAGAGAGGAGAGAGAGAGAGAGAGAGAGAGAGAGAGAGAAGAGAGGAGAGAGAGAGAGAGAGAGACGGACAGACAGACAGACAGACAGACAGACGGACAGAAAGATCGACAGAAAAACAGAGACAGAGACAGAGACACCGTGAGAGTAGGGAGAGAGTGGGCAGGGTGGGAGGTGTTGGGGGGGGGGGGGGGGGGGGGGGGCGGGGTCAGGAAAGTCAGACATGTGGAAGGCGATGGTGGACCACTGGTCACATTACTATAATATTAATAATGGTTTTCTTACATAGCGCTTAATTAAACGAATTTCTCTAAGCACTTTACAAAATCATACTACATTCACCCTTCTCAGATACGATAGTACACCTTACGCCCAACTACAAATACTATTACTACAATAATTAACACATCCTAATCCTACGAGTATGACATTCACTTATTTGTCAAGTATCACCACAAAAACTAGATCCTATAACTTTCAATCATACAACAAATACATGTAATAGAGAACATACACATACACTACATTTGAAAAGGCCCAGACGGCTATGAGTAAGGTTGTACCCCCCCTCCCCCCCCCCCCCCCCCCCATCCCCACAGCATTGCCTAATTATGAGAAAATAGATGGGTTTTAAGTTTAGACTTGAAAGAAGAGATAGAATCTGAATGTCTGAGAGAATCTGGCAGTCTGTTCTACGTCGCTGGAGCTTGAAAAGAGAAAGATCTTTCACCAGTAGTAGTCCTGGAGCGAGTCATTCGTAGAAGGCGGTCGTCAGCACAGGAGCGTAGCTGTCGAGAGGGGCTGCAGATTTGAAGGAGATCCGAGAGATAAGAAGGTCCATTTTCAAATAGAGCAGAGAAAGTGAGAGTTGAGATTTTGTACGAGATACGGTTTGAGACAGATAGCCAGTGAAAAGAGTGGAGTAGAGGCGAAATGTGATCATATTTTCCTGCTCTACAGACGAGTCGTCTGCATAATTTTGGATTCGCTGTAATCTTTCTATCAGGTATTTTGGAAGGCCGGCCAAAAGGGAGCTGCAGTAATCTATTCTAGATAAGACAAAGGCACAAATGAGAGTTTTTGTAGCATCTGTAGAGAGAAGGTGACGCTGATTCTTCTTAGTTCTAAATAAGCAATCTTGCAAATATTTGAAACCTGTTTCTCAAAAGAGAGGGACTGGTCAAGAATGACCCATAGACTGCGGACAGAGTGGAGACAGAGACAGTACAGTCATTGATAGTGATAGCTGAAGGCAGAGAAGGATGGTTAGGCTGTTTTTGTCACGAACATAAGTTCCGTCTGTCGTCGTTTAGTTGTAGTTTGTTGGTTGTCATCCAGTCCTTCAGGTCTGCAATGCAGCCCCGTGTCCGAGAAATCAGTGAGTCAATGAAGCTGAGTATCGTCAGCAAAGCTCTCATGCGACATGGCATGACCACTGATGACGTCAGACACAGGACTAGCACACAACACAAAAAGGAATGGCCCCAGTACAGAACCCTGAGGCACACCGTACCTAAGAGGAGAATTGTCTGAGTATCTACCCTGTACACACACTGTCTGAGTCCGTCCAGTCAAGTAAGAGATAATCCAGTCGAGAGCTGTGTCTTTGAATCCAAAGGAAGTTTGAAGCCGTGAGAACGAAATATTATGATCGATCGTGTCAAATGCTGCGGAGAGGTCTAAAATCGCTAATAAGGAAACCTTCCCATCGTCAAGCCCGCAGAGGAGGTCATTGACTATATGGAGGAGTGCTGTCTCACAACTATGGCCTTGTCTGTAAGCAGATTGATGAGGATTCAAAAGGTGAATCTTTTCGAGATGTTCTAGAATTTGTTCCAAAACGATCTTCTCCAATTATTTTGATAGAAATGACAAATTTGATACAGGCCGATAATTCTTTAAAACATTTTTATCTAATGACGGTTTCTTGATCAATGGACGTACCACTGCGGACCGGAAGATTTCAGGAATGTGACCAGAGGACAAAGAGGTATTGATAACATGAGTAAGATGGGGTAGGACTACTATTACTACCAACCTCTTCCATACAGCAGTTCTCTGGTCTGACCGATCCTGTCACAGAGAGATCACAGGGAAGGGTACCCCCAGGGGACAATGCTGGACAGAGTGGACGGGTGGTGGGAGGGTGCGGGTAAATGGTGGACAGATGAAGTCGTCTGTATGAAGGTTTTTTCCCCCCAATAATGCTGTGTGGATACGTTCTCGGGATGAGGGGGTTAGCGGGTGGGGGTAGGTGTCCGTTGATATTTGGGGAAGGAGGTGAAAATAAAAAAAAGAGGAAGGAGGAGGGGGTGTGAAAATGCACGACTGATCGGATTTTTCTCTGCGTTGGCAGCATCCAACTTAATACGTTCTGTCTAACCACTACTGTCACTATTTGTCTCTACTCTGTCCCCCCCCCCCCTTTCCACCCGCTTCCCGGCCCCATCTCTCCCCCCTCTCTCTCGCTCTCTCTCTCCCCTCTCTCTCTCCCTCCCTCCCTCTCTCTCTCTCTGAAAAGCTGCTTATGCATGGGTTTACTAATCCCTCCAAAGACTCCTTTCTAAACAACTGAAGACCAGTAGTCTTTCTTTATTTTTTTTTCTTCTAAATTTTCGTTGTTGAACATGCCTGTTCATATTTTACAGAACCGACCTCTCTTTTGATTCGCAAATCGTTTGTGTAGTCTTTATTGACAACACGACTCCACACAGCAGGAAGAAACAAACTAAATTTAACTTTGCAGTTTCAGCAATCAGATTCTGATAAGCTGTTAACCTGTGCTGAAGCAAATCACATAGCAATCCATATAAAGCGAGGAATGTTCAAACTCAGAAGGAAAGGTTTCTTGAGGAACGTAACAGATTAGGATAGGAACATTCTCTCGATCGTATAGTATGGAACCAAAAGCTGAGAGGATATGAACTCACTTCTGTATTTACCATCACTTTAACAGTTTTCTTATGAACTTCCAACACCTGATTGAAAAATCTTAGATGGAAGTGTTAATCGTGTCATACATTTGTAAAATCGTACTTGAAAAAAAGTTTTCTTAAGTTAAAGTGACCCATTTTTTCCTTAATAGAGAAGACAATAATATTTGCATCGTGTGTCAGAATAAGCGAGACAAGGCCATGAGACAATTCCCACACAACTTTAGTGTATATCTTTTCTTTTTCTGCATATAATTTGCAGTTAACGTGTGCCATTGTTTCCTTGCTTTACTGAATGTTTGTTTGCTTTAACATATCCCCCCCCCCCCCCCCAAGAATGAAGAATTATTCAAACACATTTTTTTTGTTCGGGTTCCCAGATTTTCTTATTTTAAAA
>CM031609.1:89839130-89856630 GCA_018398815.1 Conus ventricosus
TTTCGTCATCACCTCTTCCATTTTTCATGTCCCCCTCCCCCACCTTTTCTCTTCACCCCCCCCCCCACCCCCCTACTACCCCCTGCCTCTCAATCACTCTGCCTATCTTCCCTTCTCTGATGAGCTCATTGTGAAAGTGATTGATCGTTTCGGCAATCAGAGGAACAGGACAGTTTCGGTTCAGGGCAGTGCAAACTAAAGGACTAAACAAAGAGACCAACCATCCCCCAATCTGTCTAGCAACCTGGGGATAAGTCCCTGTTCTCATTCAGAGTGTCAGTTTAAGCGAAAAGAAATGTCTCTGTTTGCATGAAGTCATTTAAAGTATCACTACTAACACACAAAACAAAAACTGACGCGACCACACTCAGTCAAAACAAGTGTTGCTGTGTGTGCGTGCGTGCGTGGCGTTGCGTGCGTGCGTGCGTGCGTGCGTGCGTGCGGGTGGTGTGTGTGTAGTTGTGTGTGTTTGTGGTATGTGTGTGTGTGAGGTGTGTGTGTGTGTGTGTGTGTGTGTGTGTGTGTGTTTGTGTGTGTGTTCGTGCCCTCAACCTTTGCTTCATCCTAAGCAGTAGTAGGTGATGAGTGTGAGGCGTTGAAAAGAGAGGGAGGGTAAAGACAAACAGTCACGTTTACTAAGGAAGACTTTCCCCGTTTTTTTGTAAACGTTTATGTATGTATGTATGTATGTAATGTATGTATGTATGTATGTATGCATGTTGCCCTTCTACTCTCGCCTGTACTAGAAGTCGCCCATTGCACCTGACCCAAGCCGCATATACACTCCCCCCACCTCCAACACACCCCGGCTCAACAGGGGGAAGATCAGTTTAGACAGTCCTCGAGCGATTGGTTGCCCGCCAAAGTTTCTGTGAAAATGATCACGCTCTTCCTGATGGCATGAGGGCCAGGTCCCCTCCAGTGGAAACGTGACGGAAGCCTTCGAGATCAGCAATGGCGTGACAGCAGGTCTGTGTCTTTAGTCCGGTCCTCTTCAACGTCTTCTTCCACCTGCATGCTGTCCCACGCTGTCCAAGACTGGAGAGAAGGGAGTCTACTTCCGTATGTCTGGACGGATCCCTCTTTGACCTTCGTCGCCTCATGCCAGACCACGAGCATCCTAGATCTCCTTAAGAAGTCCTCTTTGCCGATGGTGACCTGCTCACTGGTCGGCCCATGCCAGAATCCGAATCTGCAAACGGACATGCTTGAACCGCTTCTCGAGTTCACAAGCTTTCGGCCTGACAATCAGCCTCGGAAAGATGAGGTGCTTCACCAACCGCACCAAACACCAACCCCTGGCACCCACCATCGTCATTGACGACTCCCAGCTTGCGGGGGAAACGTTGAACATTTCAGATATCTAGGAAGTACCATCTCCCCCCCCTGTGATGGCTCCCTGGACAGGGAAGTTGATGCCCGAATCGCAAAGCAAGCCAGGCCGCTGGGGAAAAGACTCCGCAACAGAGTGCTTAGTCAACACAACATTCGGCTCTGACTTACAAAACTGAGAGTTTACAACAACGCAGGGGTCTTGCCTCTCTCCTCTATGGGTGTGCGAATCTTGGACACCAGTATACCGCAGGGTCACGTCAAGAAGAAACTGGAGAGGAACCTTTGCTACACATGCGAACTTTCGCTCCATACTCGGAATCCATTGGCAGGACCGTGTTTCCAACCTAGAGGTCCAGCGAACCGTGCTCACACTCCAAGTATCGGTCCATGCTCTCAAGGCCCAGCTTCGATGGGTGGGGCATGTCATCGTATGGAAGGCACCGTATGCCAGGCACTGCTACTATGGAGAGCTTCTGCACGGCCAAGAGAAAACCAGGACGCCCAAAGAAAACGGTTACAAGGAACTCGTTTCAAATTCAAACCCTCCAGTGTGTAGCGAACTCAAACCAAAAACGAACTAGAGGAGTGCGCCAGTTGACCGACCTCTGTGGCGGGGCCACAAGTAACAAAGCCGTACCAACTTTCGAAAGTACTCGACGCAAAAGCTGACTCCGCCAGGGATCAACGCCACAGGCAGCAGCAGCAGTGATCACGACAACGGACTTTCAGTGCCCCCAACTGTTCCAGACTCTGCGCCTCAGATTGGGCTGCAGAAGCCACCTCCGCGTACATCGATGAGCTGCAGAAACGCTAACGTCATCCTTCGGATCACGAAGGACTACCATCATAATCATGGATGTATGTAAGATGTATGTATGCTATGTTGTATGTATGTATTTATGTATGTATGTATGTTTGTATGTAATGTATGTATGTAGTCTGGTTAATTATTCATGCACTTATTATTTGTGTATTTATTTATCCATGCATGAATGTATGAGAGTGTATCTATTTATTTATCTATTTTATTTTTCATTTATGTATATACATTCATTTTGACGTTATCACTGTTCTGTTTCTACACCATCCGCCTCCCCTCTCCTCGTTTGCTTATCTTTCTCAGAGAGAATATTGTGAGGGGGAGGGCGGGGATCAGGTAGGAAAATCTGTTGAATCCCTCCCCCCCCCCTCCTGCTCATTCACTCACTCTCTTTCTCACTCTCTCTCACTCTCTCTCTTTCACTCTCTACCTCTCTCACTCTTCTCTCTCTCACTTCTCTCTCTCTCTCCACTCTCTCACTCTCTCTCTCCTCTCACTTTGTCTCTCTCACTCTCTCACTCAACCCTTTCTCTCTTTCACTTGTCTCTCTCTCTCACTCTCCTCTCTCTCTCTGTCACTCTATCTCTCTCACTCTTCTCTCACTGTCTCACTCGCGCTCTCTCTCTCTCTCTCTCTCTCTCTCCTCTCTCTCTCTTTGCTCCTCTCTCCACTCCTCTCTTTATCTCTTTCATCTTTCTTCTCTCTCTCTCACTCGCTCTCTCTCTCACTTCACTCACTCCACTCACTCACGCACTCTCTCTCTTCTCTCTCTCTCCTCTCTCTCTCTCTCTCTTCTCTCTCTCTCTCTCTCTCTCTCTCCTTCTCTTCTCTCTCAAATTAATCTGGGTTTGAACCGTGTGCCTCGTATTTCTATGTTAAATTTTATTTTCAGTGTAAAGTGTCTGCCTCTGGCCATGGTCCTCCTCCTGTTTCGCATTCTGAAGGCAATGAGCTATAGAACGATTAAAGGATGGAAAATCACCGGAAAGTCGACTTCGCCGTTTTATCATCATCTGCAATTTTGCGTCGTCACCTTCAATCTATTTCAGTCTCACACAATCTTTTGTGGTTGTTTTTTCTCGTTATCAGAGAGTGAGCTGGCCACAACGAGAGGGGGGAGGGGGGGAGGAGGAGGGAATCAGATCAAAAATCATGGCTGCCCTCTTCCACCCATTCTTCTCTCTCTCCTCTCTCTCTCTCTCTCTCGCTCTCTCCTCTTCTCTCTCTCTCTCTCTCTCTCTCTCTCTCTCTCTCTCTCTTTATCTTCTCTCTCTCTTCTCTCTCTCTATTTGCTTCCTTCACCACCACTACCATTTCAATCAGCGGACATGACATCTGAAACACAGCAAATGAGAGAGGATATCAGCTGTTCTGTCCAACAAGGGAGAAACTGCTTTTCTTTCCGACAAGTCTTTCGTATTAATCAGCAATGAGAAGTCTGTACAAATAAGCAGTCTTTCTTGAGCCTGGAATCTGGATGTAGTGGCGTCAGGGGATTGTCCTGGGTTTTGCTTTTTTTTTTTTTTTGGTCAGTTTATTTGATTTTAAATGCAAACTATTGCTAAGCTGTGCTGACGCAGCATGTAACCTCGTCAGACCAAGGACACGCCTGTCCTTAGTTGATTGTAAGCGTTTTTTCTTTCCAATCTTCTTGTTCTTGTTTTGTTCTTGTTTCTTCTCTTCTTCTTGTTTTCTTCTTGTTCTTCTTCTTTCCTTCTCCTTCTTTCTTCTTCTTTCTTACTTTCTTTTCTTTCTTCTTTCTTCTTCTTCTTCTTCTTCTTCTTCTTCTTCTTCTTCTTCTTCTTCTTTTACTTCTTTTTCTTCTTCTTCTTCTTCTTCTTTCTCACAATTTTCTTCCCTTCCTGTCGTGTTCCTGTCACGGTCTTTGTAGGTATACTGGGGGGAAGATTTAGATTGCTTAACTAACTTCTTATGGACTGATTTGTCTAAAGCCAATTTCCAGCACTCAGTTTTTTTTCTCGTTTTTTTATTTCTTTTTGTTATTTTGGATTTTGTGTCCCCACGTTCTTCAAAAGTGCATAATGCCGGTGGTCGGAGTATTCATCTGAGAGTATCTTTGGCATGACTTTTCGAGCCTCTTACAGAGTCTAGCCTGTCCATACAGGAGGAGATGGGTTCCTGATTCATTTCAGGGAAAGTTAGGACAGCCAGAAGGAGACAAACAGTGATTCCATCTTTTATATTGCTATGCGCGCGGACACAAGTGAGGTCTCTGGCACTTGTCTGACTGTTTGAGGGCCCTTCGCTTTAAACCCTCTCTAACCATTGTCCAATACTCTCTAACCATTGTCCGTGCTTTTCTAACCTTGGCAATACACTTTCGCAGAGTGATACACCTCCTATGTTTTATGTTCATTCCCTTAATACGCAGCCACACCCAAGATTCGCAGTCTGCAACTATACACCGGCTATCCACGGGTACACATCGCTAATCAGACACATGAAGCAACTCATCACAGGAGACACTGCAACGCCTGCTGAGACATGTCGGTGTTGTCCGGGGAGGTAATGTCTTCATCCAGCATATGTAAAAAGGCCTCCTTTGAGCCATCTCCAAATTAAAAGAAAAAAGAAAAGAAAGGAAAAAGAAAGGGAAAAGAAAGAAGGAAAGCGATAAAGAAAGAGAAAGAAGGAAAAAAAAGCGAAACCGAAAAAAAAGAAAAAAAAGAAAAGAAAAAAGGAAATGTTGTATTGTAATTACATGCGGGAGTAAACTTAGTGAGAGGGCAGTCACAACCAAGTTCCAGGAAAGACGCCCCACGCAGGTTGCACAAACACATCGTGGAGCATGGGCCGTGTGGAGGAAACTGATTTAAAAAAATAAAAAAAAATAATATATATATATATATATATAGATATTTATATATATATATATATATATATATATATTTTATATATATATAGCACACAATGGTAGTAAATACCAGCAGAGGATTTAAAAAAAATGTCAACGGACTGGGAGCAAACATTTGTTAAAAGATAAGGTCTAAAAAACTATCTACAGCGCGGTTTCATGGCAATGCAATCATCAGGATGTGGTGGGTCTGTGCTGCCGGTGTTTTATAAAACTGCTTGTGTTGGCTGTCATCACGTGCTGTTCTGTGTTTTACGGTGCGTTTTGGTTCTTGTTCACTGATAGGAATTTCACTTGTGCCTGCAGTTGTTAACCATTATTATAATAGTATTTAAAGTTGCAAGTTGTCAGTTGTTGAGTTTTACATAGTATTATGTACTTTTCTGTTGAGCCTAGGTAACATCTTTTTGAAATGTTGTTTGTATGTGCTGCTTTTCTATGATTTTCCGGGATATATTGTAGTCTATCTTTTGCTCTTTGAGCTTCAGATGTATTTACTCAATTCTGTTTGGTTTTGTATCTTTCTTTGTTAAAATGACAGTTTGTGGTTTGCATATCTAGTTTTAAATGGTTTTCAGTGATACATGCTCAACAGAAAAAGTTACATAATTTTAACTATGCAAACCACCAACTGGCAACTTTAAATTACTTAGGATAGAAATGTTAACAACTGCAGGGCACAAGTGGAAAATCCTATCAGTGAACAAGAACCAGAAACGCACGGGGAAAAACCAGACGCGTGATGACAGACAACACAAGCAGTTATATTAAAACACCGGCAGCACATGACCCACACATCCTGATGATTGCATGCATGAACAGCGCTGTAGATAGTTTTTAGCCTTATCTTTAACAAATGTTGTCCCAGTCCGGTTTGAGCATTTTTTAAAATCTCTTGCTGGTATTTACTACCGATTGTCTTAATTGCTCCTCACGTTGAGCACTTTTAAACCAAACAGATTTTAAAATGACAAAATCAATTTTAAACAATCTATAAAAACATACCTTTCGCCCAAACTCAATGCTATTATGAAAAGAATGATAGGACAGACAGATAGGTTTTTCAAAAAACATGAGATGGAAAGAATTTATCTTTTTAAACACTAATGGCCAAGAGAAGGGAAGATTAAAAACACTATGACTTCAAAAACATGGCGAGCTCCACCAGCCATCGAGACATGAAGACATTCGAGGATAAAATGAAACGGATGATAGCCAAATAGAATTCCAAAAAATCAAACAATTAGTTCCAAAATCGTTGAACAATGAAATCAAACAAATCCAAAATGACAAACAATATTTGTGGAAAGCAGACAATAACCAGCAACTTCATACAAAATGGGAAAACTAAAGAGTACTCACAGCTTCTCGACAAAAAACATCCAAAAAAATTACAAAAAGCTGATAAAACTTACATACGAGTACATTAGAAAAAAAACAAAAAAGAAAGGGGCTTGTGCCACAAATGGACTTAAGCGATAGAGTGGAGACAACAGCAGCAAGGAGAAGCTTCATAACACTTAAAGACCACAAACCCAACTTCTGAATAACCCAACATGCGCTTGATAAACCCATCCAAATCTGAATTAGGAAAAATCAGCAAAAAAATCTTAGAAAAAGCCAATAAAAAAACAAATGAGAGAACACTGAACTCAACCTCTGGAAAAAAACAATACGAAGCTACAAATGGTTGCAAGAAACTCAAATCAAGCAGATAATACAGTTTTTATAACATTTGATTAATAGTAGATTCTACACATCTATAGATGATGATTTATCACCAAAGCTATAAAAAATTTGCCAGCAAATCACTGAAATTATCAGGGTCCAGAAAGAAATCATATTCCATACAAAAGAAACTTATACAAAGGCAAAAAAATGGAAATCTGGGCCAAGTGAGGTCAAACAAGGAATTCAACTTTTTGATTGTCACAATGGGATCGTATGATGTTGCCGAACACTTGCGAACTTGTCGGCTATTCATATATCTAACTATAAAAAAAAACTTGGAAAACAAGTCGGACTGTACAGGGATGACGGCCTCGCTGCCTGGAACGACAACTTTAGGAAACATTTTGAAAAATAAAGAAAAAGAACTGTGTGTTAAAATCTTCCAAAACCAAAATCTAAAAATCACTATAGAAGCAAATAAAAGATAGTTGAAACTACCTAGATATAACGTTTTTTGACCTAACCAGCACATATAATAAACATACAAAAAAACCAAATGATACACCTTGTCTATGTAAAATATCAAAAAGTACCATTCACCTTTCCATTACTAAAAAAACAATACCCAGAGGCCTAAATAAAAGATGATCCACTGTCATGCAACGAAACAGCATTCAATAACGCTGCAGCTGAATACCAAGAAGCGTTACACAAAGTGGCTACAATACAAATACAATTATGATCCAGATAATGACATGTGCAAGACACAAGAAGAACAGGGAAAAGAAAGATCATATGGTTACAACCCCCCATATGACGAACGAAGTAGAAAACCAAATATTAGGGAAAGAATTCTTTAGAATCCTAACATCATCAATTCCCATAAAGAGCACAAATTTATCCAAGATATTCAACAAAAACAGCATCAAATTATCTACTCATGACGCCCAACTTAAAACATCATTGATTCAACCAACAAAATGCAAAGCAGCACAGAGGAAAAAACGTGGGTGATGAAAGGAAATCCTGCAACTGTATCAAGAAAGAACACTGCCCTCTGAGAACAATGCCTCTACAACAGCATTGTGTACACAAGCCACTTTAACATCAGAGAACGCAGAAGAACATATATAGGTATCACTGGAAAACCCAATTTAAAACTAGTTATGCAAACACAAACAGTTCATTTAACAAAGAAAGATACAAAAACCAACAGAATGAGTAAATACATCTGGAGCTCAAGAGGAAAAGATAGACTACAATTTATCTGGAAAATCAATGAAAGTGCAGCACCATTACAACAACATTTCAAAAAAAGATGTAAACTAAGTCAACAGAAAAAGTACATAATACTATGCAAACCACAACTGGCAACTTTAATACTAGGATAGAAATGGTGTTAACAATGCAGGCACAAGTGGAAATTTCCTATCAGGAACACGATCCAGAAACGCACGGCGAAAAAACACAGACGCACGTGATGACAGACACCACAAGCAGTTATAAACACCGCAGCACAGACCCACAACATCTGATGATTGGCATTGCATTGGAACAGCGATGAGATCTTTGGAAGTGACTTTTAGACCTTTATCTTTTAACAACTGTTGCTCCCAGTCCGGTGTTGAGCATTTTTTAAATTCTGCTGGTTATTTACTACCATTGTCTAATTGCTCCTCACGTTGAGCACTTTAAACCAAACAGATTTTCAAATGGACAAATCAATTTTAAACAATCTACTAAAAACATACCTTTCGCCAAACCTCAATGTTATATGAAAAGAATGATAGAAACAGCCAGAAAGGTTTATCAAAAACATGAGATGGGGAAAGCATTTTTCTTTTTGTAAAACCCATAATGCCAAGAGAGAGAAAAGATAATAAAACACATATGGACTTCAAAAACATCGGCGGCTCCACCAGCCATCGAAGACATGAAGGACATTCGAGGATTAAAATGAAAAGGTTTGATAGCCGATATAGAATCAAAAAATCAAACAATTGAATTCCAACCATCGTTGAAAAATGTAAATCAAACAATCCAAAATGACAAACACAAGATTGTGGAAAGCAGACAAAAACCAGCAACTTCTACAATGGAACTAAAGAGTACTCACAGTCTCGACAAAAACATCCAAAAAAATTACAAAAAAAGCTCGAATAAAACTACATACGAGTACATTAAGAAAAAAGAAAAAGGAGCTTGTGCACCAAATGGACTTAAGCGATAGAGTGGAGACAATAAAAAAAAAACCAAGCAGCATGAGAAGCTTTCATTAACACTTAAAGTCCACAAACCCAACTTCCTGAAAATAAAACCCAAACATGCAGATTGATAAACCATCCAAATTGAATTAGGAAAAAATCAGGCAAAAAAAAAAATCTTAGTAGAAAAAAAGCCATAAAAAAACTTTCATAAGAGAGAACACCTGAACTCAACCTCTGGAAAGAAAAACACTTACGAAAGCCATTACAATGGTTCAAGAAACTCAACAAGCAAGATAATTACAGTTTTTATAAACATTTGCACCAACTCATACAATTTATAGTAGACTTCTACACATTATAGATGAAGATTACTCACCAAAGCTAAAAATTTGCAGCAAAATACACTGAAATATCAGGGTCAAGAAAATGGAAATCATTTTCCATACAAAGAGAGAAAACTCTACTACACAGCAAAAAATGGAAAAACAATTGGACCCAAGAGCGCAACAATAATTAAATTTTGATGTCCACAATAGGGATCGTATGATGGTGCCGCAAACTGCGAAACTTGTCTGGGACTATTTCATACTATTACATAAAAAAAAAACTTGGTAAACACGTCCGGAACTGTACAGGGATGACGGCCCCTCGCTGCGCTGAACGACAACCCTAGAAACATTGAAATAAGAAAAAGAACTGTGTAAAATCTTTCCAAAAACCAAAATCTAAAAATCATTAGAAGCCAATCAAAAGATAGTTGAACTACCTAGATATACGTTTGCCCTCAACCAGCAATATATAAACCCTACAAAAACCAAATGATACACTCTGTCTATGTAAATATCAAAAGTAACCATCCACCTCCATCTAAAAACCAAACCAGAGGCAAAAAATAAAGATTATCCAACCTGTCATGCCAGACGAAACAGCATTCAATAGCTGCAGCTGATACCAGAAGCGTTACACAAAAGTGGCTACAACTACAAACTAACAATATGATCCAGATAATGACATGAGAGACACAAGAAGAACAGGAAACAAGAAGATCATATGGTACAACCCCATATGTCGGACGAGTGGAAAACAAATATAGGGGAAAGAATTCTTTAGACTCCTATAATCATCATTCCCAAAGGCCCCAATTATCCATGATATTCAACAAAAACAGCATCAATTTATCATACTCATGTATGCCCAACCTTAAAAAATCATTGATCAACCAACAAAAAAAAAAAGCAGCAACAGAGGAAGAAAACGAGGGTTGATGAAAGGAAATCCTTGCAACTGTTATCAGAAAAAAGATGCCTCTGAGCAACAAAATGCCTCTTACAACAGCATTGTGTAACCAAGCCACTGTAACATCAGAGACCGCAGAAGAAAACATATATAGGTATCACTGAAAACCAACTTTAAAACTAGATATGCAAAACCACCAAAACCGTCATTTCCAAAGAAAGATACAAAAACCAAACAGAATTGAGTAAATACATCTGGAAGCTCAAAGAGAAAAAGATAGACGACAATATATCCTGGAAAATCATAGAAGAGCAGCACCATACAACAACATTTCAAAAAAGATGTAACCTATGATCAACAGAAAAAGTACATAATTACTATGCAATACACAACTGGCAACTTTAAATACTAGGATTAGAAATGGTTAACAACTGCGGACAAGTGGCAAATTCTATCAGTGAACAAGAACAGAAACGCACGCGGCAAAAACCCACAGACAGCACGTGATGGACAGACAACACCAAGCAGTTATAAAACACCGGCCAGCACAGACCCACCCACATCCTGATGATTGCATTGCATGAAACAGCGCTTGTAGATAGTTTTTTGACCTTATCTTTTAACAAATGGTTGCTCCCAGTCCGGTTGAGCATTTTTTTTAAAATCTCTGCTGGTATTTTACTACCATTGTCTTTATTGATCTCACGTTGGCTCTTTTAAACAAACAGATTTTAAACTGGACCACAAAATCAATTTTAACAATCTACTAAAAACATTTACCTTTCGCCAAACCTCAATTGCTATATGAAAGAATGATTAGAACAGACAGAAAGGTTTATTCAAAACATGAGATGAGGAAAGCATTTTTCTTTTTAAACCCTAATGCCAGTGAGAAGATAACAAACACATATGACTTCAAAACATGGCGAGGCTCCCCAGCCATCGAAGACATTGAAAGACTTACGAGGATAAAATGAAAAAAGGATGATAGCAATATAGAATCAAAAAATCAAACAATGAATTCCAAACATCGTTGAAAAATGAAATCAAACAAATCCAAAATGGAAAACAATATATGTGGGAAAGCAGACCAAACGAACTATTAAACCAAATGGAAACTAAAGAGTTACTCAAGCTTCACGACCAAAAACATCCAAAAAATTACAAAAAAAGCTGATAAAATACATACGGTAACATTAGAAAAAAAGAAGAAAAAAAAGGAGCTTGTGACCAAATGGACTTAAGCGATTAGAGTGGAGACAACAGCAGCAAGGAGAAGCTTTCATAACACTTAAAGACCACAACCAACTTCCTGGGAAAAAAAAATAAAACCCAACATGCAGATTGATAAACCATCAAATCTGAATTAGGAAATCAATCAGCAAAAAAATCTTAGGAAAAAGCCATAAAAAACAATAAGAGAGACCCCTGAACTTCAACCTCTGGAAATACACCTACGAAGCCATACAATGGTTCAAGAAACTCAAACAAGCAAGATACTACATTTTTATAACATATGTATAGAAGACTTTCTACACATCTATAGATGGAAGATCTCCTCACCAAAAGCTATAAAATTGCCAGCAAATACACTGATATATCAGGGTCAGAAATGGAAATCAATTTTCCATACAAAGAAGAAAGGAAAACTCACTACACAGCAAAAATGAAATCTGGACCAAGAGGCAAACACGCTTCTCACAAACAATGAGAATTCAACTTTTGTGTCACAATGGGATCGTATGATGGTGCGAAAAACTTGCGAACTTGTCGACTAATCATACTATCTAACATTCAAAAAAAACTTGTAACAACAAGTCGGACTCTGTCACAGGTGATGACGGCACCTCGCTGCGCTGAACGACAACCTAGAATCATTGAAAATAAGGAAGAAAAAAGGAAACTGGTAAAATCTTCCAAAACCAAAATCTAAAAATCACTATAGAAGCAAATAAAAAGATAGTGAACTACTAGTATACCGTTTGTCTCAACCAGCAATATATAAACCATACAAAAAACCAAAATGCTACACATGTATATGTAAATTTCAAAAGTAACCATCCACCTTCCATACTTAAAAAACAATATCCAGAGGCAATAAATAACAGATTATCCAAACCTGTCATGCGCAACGAACAGAATCAATAACGCTGCAGCTGAATACAACGAAGCGATTACACAAAAGTGGCTACAACTACAAAACTACATATGATCCAGTAATGACATGAGCAGACACAAGAAGAAGGAAAGAAAGATCTATTTGGTACAACCCCCCCATATGACGGTCGAGTGGAAAACAAATATGGGAAAGAATTCTTTGAATCCTAACATCTCAGTCAAAAGAGCACAAATTATCCAAGAAATTCAACAAAAAACAGCATCAAATTCATACTCATGTATGCCAACCTTAAAACATCATTGTTCAACCAACAAAATGAAAGCTAGCATCAGAGAAAAATAACGAGGTATGATGAAGGAAATCCTGAACTGTATCAAGAAACGAACAGTGCCCCTCTGAGCAACAAAATGCCTCTACAACAGCATTGTGTACCAAGCCACTGTAACATCAGAGAACGCAGAAGAAAACATATTATAAGGTAGCACTGGAAAACCAATTTAAAACTAGATATGCACACTCCACAAACTGTCATTTACAAAGAAAGATACAAAAACCATACAGAATTGAAGTAAATACATCTGGAAGCTCAAAGAGAAAAGATTGACTTACAATATATCTGGTGAAAAATCATAGAAAGCAGCACCATTACAACAAATTTAAAAAGGATGTAACATATGCTCAACAGAAAAAGTACATTATACTATGCAAAACCAAACTGGCAATTAAATCCTAGGATTAGAAATGGGTTTAACAACCTGCAGGCACAAGTGGAATTTCCTATCAGTGAACAAGAACCAGAAAACGCACGAAACAACACAGACAGCACGTGATGACAGACAACACAAGCATGTTATTAAAATAACCGGCACACAGGACCCAACCACATCCTGATGATTGCATTGATGAAAGAGGCTTTGTAGATTAGTTATGGACCTTATCTTTTAACAAATATATTATATCATATATATATATATATATATATATATTAATATATATTATATATATATATATATATAGATATATTATATATATATCTATATATTATAATATAAAGTTTAAAATGGATTTTTAAAAAATCATTTTTTAAATCTATTTTAAACTGTTATGTCATCCCTATTTGGGTTGAGCATTTTTAGAATTCTGAGTGGTCGTTTTACACTCTAATGATAATATTAAGTTGCAAAGCGAGACGACTGCAGGCGGAAATCTAAACCAAATCTTAAATAAAATGTTAGCGAACGCCAGGACCGTTGACATAACGAGTCACAAGAACAAAAAACACAACGCGTTTTGACTCATATGTCTTCGTCAGGTGATGTAATAACGAATTATAAAACAACGAGAATTCACTTAGCTTTGATCGCATCAAGCATTCTTCCTTGCGTGAACCCTGAGCGATCTGAATGATGCGATCAAAAGTAAGATGGAATTCTGTTGTTGTGTCGTTTTATACCATTACCTGACGAAGACCCTAAGAGGTCGAAACGCGTTTGTGTTTTGTCTTGTGACTCGTTGTCCACGTTCTTGGGCGGTTTTCGCTAACATATATTAAGATGTTCTAAGGTTTCTATATATTTTATTATATTTATAAATATATATATTATATATATTATATATATAAGGAGTGACAGCCGACCTGGTCTGAGGACGTGATAAGAGCCTGAATTCTATGCGCCTTCCAATACATGTTCCGCGTGACCGAATGAAAAAGGACACTACCAGTGTGGCCAGGGTTATTGGAGACCTGCCAGAGATTTCAGCCCTCTGTTTACACGTAGACCACCCAGCCTATAGTTTTCAACAGGAACCAACCTGGAGAGCTAACCATACCACACAGAATCTGTTCTGACAGGGCTGTGGAAATCCATCGCCTCAGGCTCCCCACAACACGTGCGCTGGTATGAGAGAGACAGAGACGCAGTGCTTGTGCCACGATGACCGGGGAAAGACGCTGACGCAAGGAAAGGAGGACTAGATTTGGTTGCTGTTTTCCTTGTTTCTATGTCCGTCTGTCTGTCTGTCTGTCTGTTGTTTTTTCTCTGTCTCTGCCTCTCTCTCTGTTCTGGCTCTGTCTGTCTCTGTCTGTCTCTGTCTCTCTCTCTCTCTCTCTCTCTCTCTCTCTCTCTTATCTGTCTCTGGTCTCTCTCTCTGGCTCGCTGGCTTTCTCTGTCTGTTTGTCTCTGTTCCTGTCTGTCTGTCTGTCAGTCTGTATGTCTGTCTGCTGTCTCTATCTCTCTCTCTCTCTCTCTTCTCTCTCTCTCTCTCTCTCTCTCTCTCTCTTCTATTCTGTGTGTGTGTGTGTCTCTAATCTATGGCTCGCGGCTTTCTCTGATTGTTTGTCTCTGTTCTCACTGTCTTGTCGGTCTCGTCTGTCTGATCTGCTGTCTGTCTGTTGTCTGTCTGTCTGTCTGTTGTTGTGAGGTCTCTCTTCTCTCTCTCGCTCTCTTCTCTCTCTCTCTCTCTCTCTCTTCTCTGTCTATCTATGACTCCAAAAATCGATTTATTTTCTTTAACTATTTCTGTTCAATTCATCATTATTTATTGTCTTCGTCCTTTTTTTGTTGTGTGGTCTTTCTGCCCTCTTATTTTTTTATTTATTTTTTTTTAAAGAGAAAGCCTTCTTTCCATGTGTAATTATCGCCTCTTTATAAAGCCGTTCGACTTCTTTCTTTCTCAGGACAAAAGCTGTTTCCTTTTGGTTTTCTTCCAGCTATTCCATGCATAAAGATATTCGCTGTGAGAGAGGAGGAGAGAGAGAGAGAGAGAGAGGTGAGAGATGAGAGGAGGACGGAGGAGGGGGGGAGAGGGAGGAGAGAGAGAGAGAGAGTGAAGAGAAGAGAGAGAGGGGAGAGAGGAGTGAGAGCGAGCGTTACTCTTTCGAGGGTTTTCGTTCCTTTTTCATTTTCCTTCAATCGTTTCCTTCTGTCATTATTTTTTCTTTCTTTTTTTCTTTCTTTCCTTCTTTGCCTTATTTCTGTCTTTTCTTCTCTGTCCTTGCTTGGTGTAATTGATCGCTCCTTTTTTTCACCGGAGGCTCATTTTGTGATTGTGGTTTTCTTCGTCCTATCCCTTGATGGTCTGCCCCTCCCATCCTACCCCACCCATCTGTCTGCACCGCACCTGCACTGTGCAAAGGCATGTGAGCACACAGGGAACTATTTCATCAGTTTCCTTTTGTTTTGTCTGTCTATCTACTTCTTCCTCCCCTTAATAATGGCTTTATTTCTACCAAAAGGTGTTTTTTTTTCCATACCCACATTCTCTTGTTTGTGTTTTCATACTGTCATTACTTTTTGTTTATGTGTTTGTTGCTGTCTTTTCTGTTGTTGTTCTGGCTGTCTCTTTGTCGCCTGGTTTGTTTTGTTTTTTGTTGTTGTTGTTGTTTTTGTGTCACAGTATACATGTATTTACCATATTACCTATCACTAACTTTAGGTTTTTCAATCCCATCTTTTGGTCTTTATTCTACTGTCCATCTGGGCTCTAAGAAATGGCTAGATCATAATCACCATAATGAATACTTATATAGCGCCTATTCTCGGCTAGAGACCAAGCTCTAAGCGCTTTACAAGCCACACTCGTTTACACAACGGGTTGCCTGCCTGGGTAGTGCCGACTGAAGAGCTGCCAGCTGGCGCTTCGTTCAGTCGTTTCCCGTGTCATCTAGTCACTATCGTTCAACATCGTTCACTCAATTTCTTACTTACATCATTCTTTCCATTTCTCACGCAGGGTGCATGCTATGTGTAACGTGTCATCCATACCAACGGCCAAATGGCCTTCTCTTCCGAAAGTTGCTGATGGTATTTTACGTGTGTGCAAGATGTTCTGCATGCGTTCACGCACGGAACCTCGGTTGATAGTCTCATTCGAAGGACTGTATGGGAAATGGAGTCAGAACCAATGTTAACTCCGAGGGAAAAATCCCCGTGAGCGGGATCACCAAGATTACAAGTCCGGCGCTCTACCAACTGAGCGATAATGACAAACAGAAGTCTGCTTTCTTAGAGGGACAAAATGATCATGGACAATAAATGAACATTGTACAACATTTTGTCTTCTGAGAATTAGAAAGACAAAATCACCGCGACCAATAAATGAACATTGTACGAGTTCTGCACATCTGCCTTAGTCATAAGTCCAGCCTTTTCTGAAACCTAATCTTATTTCTCCCTATACATAAGGCGAAAACTTACACAACTGGCACCAGTATTCCATAAAACCGTAAAAAGTAAAAGTAAGGTGTAATTGTGTGCCCCTTTTCGTCCACCATTCAACGTTGAAAATCGTGCTCTACGCAATAGGCAGAAATGTCCACCATTCAACGTTGAAATCGTGCTGCACGGAATAGGCAGAAATGTCCACCATTCGACGTTGAAATCGTGCTCTACGCAATAGGCAGAAATGTCCACCATTCAACGTTGAAATCGTGCATTACGCAATAGGCAGAAATGTCCACCATTCGACGTTGAAATCGTGCATTACGCAATAGGCAGAAATGTCCACCATTCAACGTTAAAATCGTGCTGTGCGCAATAGGCAGAAATGTCCACCGTTCGACGTTAAAATCGTGCTCTACGCAATAGGCAGAAATGTCCACCATTCAACATTGAAATCGTGCTGTACGCAATAGGCAGAAATGTCCACCATTCAACGTTAAAATCGTGCTGTACGCAATAGGCAGAAATGTCCACCGTTCAACGTTAAAATCGTGCTCTACGCAATAGGCAGAAATGTCCACCATTCCATGAAAATGGTCCAGGGGGAGTGTGAATCAAATATATCTCTGGCAATGTTGATGGAGATGACAACGAAAAAAACTTGGTTCTAGTCTGCCGGGAGTTTGTGGATCATTTTCACTGATTTGGAAAATAAAGGCAGGAAAAACAGCTTTTCCATATTGTCAATATCAACATAGTCATTCCCTTGCCGCTTTCCCTGACTCCCACAAAGGTATAGAGGCGACGTTCTCTAGAAAGCCGTTAGTTACCCATTTCTAAGAGGCCAACCACCACATGAAACCCCGCACCACTTTGGGTCACCTCAGTGCTTTTCATAACTGCGTGTACCTACTAAATACCTGGACAGTAGCCTGCTAGTCTCAGTACTGATGACACGTTGTTGTTGTTGTTGTTGTTGTTGTTGTTGTTGTTGTTGTTGTTGTTGTTGTTGTTGTTGTTGTTGTTGTCGCTGTTGTTGCTGTTGTTGTTCCATCTTTCTGCCACCTCAGTGTCATT
>CM031609.1:89869130-89874130 GCA_018398815.1 Conus ventricosus
ATCTGGTAGTATGGGTCACTGAGCATCTGGTGGTATGGGTTACTGAGCATCTGGTGGTATGGGTCACTGAACATCTGGTGGTATGGGTCACTGAGCATCTGGTGATATGGGTCACTGAGCATCTGGTGGCATGGGTCATTGAGCGTCTGGTGGTATGGGTCACTGAGCATCTGGTGGTATGGGTCACTGAGCATCTGGTGGTATGGATCACTGAGCATCTGGTGGTATGGGTCACTGAGCATCTGGTGGTATGGGTCACTGAGCATCTGGTGGTATGGGTCACTGAGCATCTGGTGGTGTGGGTATGTTGTGTGAGACACGTCCTCCATCCCGTACTCGTCCATCCATAGCACCTGTGGTGGGTGTCGACTTGACGTTAAACTTCAATGTGAGAATCTTACTGGCTGTCGAAATTGCACTGAAACATGTTTCGTGCTCTGACTTGAATTCAGGGACTAAGGTTTGGAGAGGGTGTTTGAGTGCAGGGACTAAGGTTTGGAGAGGGTGTTTGAGTGCAGGGACTAAGGTTTGGAGAGGGTGTTTGAGTGCAGGGACTAAGGTTTAGAGAGGGTGTTTGAGTGCAGACGTGCTCGTTGTAGGGTGGGGATAGGGAAAATTAAAAACAAGCAAAAAAAAAATAAACAAACAAACAAAAAGCACCCCCCCCCCCCCCCCCATTTAAAACAAGCAAAAAACAACAACAACGGAATGTTAAATTATAGGGATAAAAGACATACGTCACTTGTGAAAGGTAAATTTGATTGAAGGAGGCTGGGTCACAAGAGAGAGACAGAAAGAGAGAGAGAGAGAGAGAGAGAGAGAGAGAGAGAGAGAGAGAGAGAGAGAGAGAGAGAGAGAGAGAGAGAGAGAGAGACAGACAGACAGACAGAGAGACAGACAGACAGAGACAGACAGACAGACAGACAGAGAGAGAGCGGGGTCGAGCCTTGATTTGAAGTGTCCAGCCATGGGGATGAGGTGTGCCCATGGATGGAGTCAGGGAGATGGACGTTGTGGACGTGGTTGGAGTGCTGAGAGGTTCAGTCAGGGAGATGGACGTTGTGGACGTGGTTGGAGTGCTGAGAGGTTCAGTCTGGAGATGGACGTTGTGGACGTGGTTGAAGTGCTGAGAGGTTCAGTCTGGAGATGGACGTTGTGGATGTGGTTGAAGTGCTGAGAGGTTCAGTCAGGGAGATGGACGTTGTGGACGTGGTTGGAGTGCTGAGAGGTTCAGTCTGGAGATGGACGTGGACGTTGTTGAAGTGCTGAGAGGTTCAGTCAGGGAGATGGACGTTGTGGACGTGGTTGGAGTGCTGAGAGGTTCAGTCTGAGGTGTGGAAGGAGTCAGGGAGGTGGACGTTGTGGACGTGGTTGAAGTGCTGAGAGGTTCAGTCAGGAAGATGGACGTTGTGGACGTGGTTGAAGTGCTGAGAGGTTCAGTCAGGGAGATGGACGTTGTGGACGTGGTTGACGTGCTGAGAGGTTCAGTCAGGGAAATGGACGTTGTGGACGTGGTTGGAGTGCTGAGAGGGTCAGTCTGGAGATGGACGTTGTGGACGTGGTTGGAGTGCTGAGAGGTTCAGTCCGCTTGGAGACTCTATAGTGATGACTGTCGGAAACTGGAACTGAGTCAGTCTGAAAGTCATCGCGCGCTTGCTTGTGTGTTAGTGTTAGTGTTAGTGTGTGTACGTGTGTGTGTGTGTGTGTGTGTGTGTGTGTGTGTGTGTGTGTGTGTGTGTGTGTGCGTGTGCGTGCGCGTGCGCGTGCGCGTGCGCGTGCGCGTGCGCGTGCGTGTGTGTGTGTGTGAAAGATGCTTTTGATGGGTTCTTTTAGACGAGAAAATATTTGAATTTTCCGTAGCAAACATTAATATTTGGAATCATGTCATGTTACTATGGCAGCCTGTTCTTGGATAATTATTATGCAACAAAAGGAGATCATGTTCTGAGGATAAATGGACTATGATATATCCCTGACCATAGTGTGTTTTGATATACTCAGCGTATTCAGACTTTCGAAATAGTCGGTTGTTGTTTTCTTCTAGTTTGATCTAGTATGTTACTGTTTTTAAACAACCATTACAAATTGACAGTAACTGCATGGATCATTCAACGCCCATCTTAAGCCGAATTTGACACGAGAAGTGATAGCTCGTTCTACATCTTTGTTGTCCTGAGCGTCGTTTATCTTGCCTGAAGAAGACATAAGAAGTCGAAACGCGTCGTCTTCTTTTATTCTTGTGATTCGTTAGTCCATGTTGTTTGGCGGAGTTATTGCATACGATGACTAGAAAAGCAATGTCAGTTGTACAGAATTTTCTCTAGACAGCCACACAGGATGTACCTTTTGTTCTCTTTTTTTTTTGTGCGGAGCTGTAACGTATGACATCCGTAAGAGACAAACTTGCCAAGACTTCATTTATCGGTTTGTTGTGTACTACGTGGTCTATTTTTTAACATGTTATTTTATGTGTTTTCTCGATTTTTTGGTTGTGTTCCGAAGGCAATGCTGTAGACTGTTTCAGTCAATTTTCTTGTTGTTTTCTTTTTTTCCCTTTTCTCGGTTAAATCTGCGGAACTATTTATCTGTTGTGTATATACTTTTGAGGAGAGAGAGAGAGAGAGAGAGAGAGAGAGAGAGAGAGAGAGAGAGAGAGAGAGAGAGAGAGAGAGAGAGAGAGGAGAGAGAGAGAGAGAAATCTTTTCAGTGATCTCAAAATTATTGTTCCTGCTCATTCTAGAATACGGAAAATCAAATTTGCTTTTCGACATCACTCTGACAATACGCTAGGAGTATAAGCACATTTTGACGTGCAGCGGAAGTGGCAACTGTTTCAAGCTAGGCATTCAAATTTCGCTGGCGTCTAGCCTACACATTACCATCATCGATCATCGGAACGTGTCACTCTAGAGAAATGGGGCAGTGTCAGATAGGGTTTCCTAACTCACATGCTTCTATAAAACTTTCGGCCGGCGTGACTTGAAGTTCAAGTTGAGTGTAGCAAAGTGACATTCTACGATACCCTGCTCCTTTTTTCTATATTTTTCTTTTTCATGTTTTGTTTTTGTTTTCGTTCTTCTATTTTTTTTCCGACTTGCTTAGGATAGACAAATGTGAAAAGGGATCAGGTTGGAGGCGGGTGAGATTGCATTTCCAGGGTAGAGACAGAAAAGCGATGAGAGAGAGTATGGTACAAGTATGACAAGCAAAAGCAGACTGAACTTCTGAAAGGTAAAGTCGATTAAGCAAGACAGGATATATAAACACACACACACACACACACACACACACACACACACACACACACACACACACACACACACACACACACACACACACACACACGAGAGAGAAGAGAGAGAGAGAGAGAGAGAGAGAGAGAGAGAGAGAGAGAGAGAGAGAGAGAGAGAGAGAGAGAGAGAGAGAGAGAGAGAGAGAGAGAGAGAGAGAGAGAGAGTATATAATGTAGAAACGAAACGCCAAGAAATTCAATGAAATGAGTAAAGTAAAGATCTCATGCAGTCTCTGACCTAAAGGAAACTCCGTGGCATTGTTTTTACAAGCCGCGTTGTCATTTGAACATTGAGAAAAACAAACAAACACGTGCAAGAACATACAGGCTGTCTGCAGTGAGGAATTCTTTAAAGTATGTTGAGGGCATGACCAGGTGATTTTGCCTTCACCCGATTTTCTATTTATCTCACTAATGTTTGGCTTCATTCAAATTTCTGGGCCTCTTGATGGATTACAGAGGAACGTAAACGCTTCATAAACATGGCCGTCATGTTGGATCTAACACATGAATTGTGACAAACGAACTGAGACGGGTTCTATGAACTAAAGATACTTAGCAGCTAAAGAATGATGGCCCGGTGATGGAATCATAATATATGTCTGTTTGTAGACGTTTAGGAATCTCTTTTTTTTTTTGTCCAACATAAAGTCGTTTTCTTGCTGCGTGGAAAGGGATCGTTTACCGTTTGTCGTGCAGACTCTGTGTATGCTTGGCGACGACTCCTGACAACTCCTGTCTAAACAGATACATATTTGATGCAAGCATGCATCGTATTGTTTAGCATAATAATAAAGGCGGAGAGAGAGAGAGAGAGAGAGAGAGAGAGAGAGAGAGAGAGAGAGGGAGAGAGAGAGAGAGAGAGAGAGAGACAGAGACAGAGACAGAGACAGAGACAGACAGACATTGGGAGGAAGAGAGGGAGACAGAGAGAGAGAGACAGAGAGAGCGAGAGAGAGAGAGAGAGAGAGAGAGAGAGAGAGAGAGAGAGAGAGAGAGAGAGAGAGAGAGAGAGAGAGAGAGAGAGAGAGAGAGAGAGGGGGGGGAGGGGAGAACCCATCTCTGTATGCACGTATTACTATCCTTTAGTGCTGTTGTGGTTAAATAGTAATGGGAAATACGAAGAAAAGACTTCTCAGGTCAATACATTTACGGTTGTATTAAAAACAAAGTCATTATCACCTACATGTCCTCCCTCCCTCCCTCCCTCCCTCCCTCCCTCCCCCTCCTATCTCTCTCTCTCTCTCCTCTCTCTCTCTCTCTCTCTCTCTCTCTCTCTCTCTCTCTCTCTCTCTCTCTCTCTCAATCGATAAAATACATTTAACGTTGAATCTAGGCAGACATATCAAGATTATTACAAGATTCAGATTGTGTATTTCAGATATCGATACAAACAACATACCCCTGTTGATTTAATTTGTCCATTGTGTAAAGAAGAGAAATAAGACGAAGTACATTTTGTTCTGTGTTGTCCTTTACTGAATGAAATACGGGAACGTTACATACATTTAAAAATATTATAGATTTCCAAGTCATTTCAGATTGTTTACTTCTAGCTTCCAATAATGAACGAACAAATAGAAATCTGTCCATTTACCTATACAAAGCATTTAAGTTACGATCTGTTCTTGTTTCTTAATTTATAGTATTGAATCAGTTTTGACCGTTTAAAAATTGAATGATTTCCAGATGCACCCCATTCACGAGG
>CM031609.1:89879130-89881630 GCA_018398815.1 Conus ventricosus
TGATTTTTCTTTTCCTATTTTTCTTGCTTTTATTTGTGTTGTTGTCTGGGTTGTAATGTAATTTGTAATTGTATCCACTTGTTTGTGGAAAACCAACAGAAACTCAACATTCGACGTAACCATGGGATCATATGATGGTGCAGAAACATGTGAACTGGTCGGACTATTCATGCTGTCCAACATCAAGAAAAAACTCGGAAAACAAGTCGGACTATACAGAGACGATGGCCTTGCTGCACTAACCAACAATCCAAGAACCATCGAAAACAAGAAGAAAGAACTATGCAAAATCTTCCAAAACCACAACTTAAAGATTACCATTGAAGCAAACAAAAAGGTAGTGAACTATTTAGACATAACACTGGATCTCAACAATCACATATATAAACCATACAAGAAACCCAACGATACACTTCTTTATGTACACATCAAAAGTAACCATCCACTATCTGTATTAAAGACCATACCCCATGGCATAAACAAGAGACTATCAAACCTGTCATGCAGTGAGAGAGTGTTTAACAATGCAGCAGTAGAATACCAGGAGGCACTACAAACAAGTGGATACAATTACAAATTACAATACAACCCAGACAACAACACAAATAAAAGCAAGAAAAATAGGAAAAGAAAAATCATATGGTATAACCCCCCATACGACGGGAAACTCAAAACAAACATAGGGAAAGAATTCTTCAAAATCCTAACAACTTCATTTCCAAAAGAACACAAACTGTCCAAAATATTTAACAAAAACACTGTCAAACTATCGTACTCATGTATGCCCAACCTCAAAAATTTAATTGACGCATCCAACAAAATGAAAATCAACAAAGCAAAGAAGGGTGAAGAAAGGAAATCTTGCAATTGCACCAGAAAGGAGCAGTGCCCACTAAACAATAAATGTCTTCACAACAACATTGTATACCAGGCTACTGTGACATCAGAAAATGAAAAAGAAACATACATAGGGATCACTGAAAACCACTTCAAAACCAGATAAGCAAACCACAAACAGTCATTTAATAAAGAAAAATATAAAAACCAAACAGAACTGAGCAAATATATCTGGAAACTTAAAGACGCAAAAACAAGCTACAATATATCCTGGAAAATCATAAAAAGAGCATCACCATACAGCAATGTTTCAAAAGGTGCAACCTATGTTTAACTGAAAAATGGTTAATACTATGCAAACCACACTTAGCAACTTTAAACACCAAAACAGAAATAGTAAACAACTGCAGGCATAAATGGAAATCGTTGTTAGTGAATACACCCAAAACAAAAATCTGAAAGCCCCCAAAAACACGTGCAGCCAACCCGCACGTGCAAACAACCCGCAAACGGGAGCCCACACGCTATATAACATCGGCGTGGGCAAACCAAAAACCATCCTGATGACAGCGCAACGCGCTCGAAACAAATTTGTGGATAGTTTTTAAGATTACTCTTTTTACTTGTTTTAATTATATATATATATATATATATATATAATATATATATTATATATATATATATATATATATATATATATATATATATATATACATATATATATATATATATATATATATATATATTTATATATATATATATATAAATCTTAAATAAATGTTAGCGAACCGCCCAGAGAACGTGGACAAACGAGTCACAAGACAAAACACAACGCGTTTGGACCTCTTAGGTCTTCGTCAGGTGATATATGAACGATATATTTCGTTGTTTTATTCGTTTATATATCACCTGACGAAGACCTAAGAGGTCGAAACGCGTTGTGTTTTGTCTTGTGACTCGTTTGTCCACGTTCTCTGGGCGGTTCGCTAACATTTATTTAAGATTTGTTTAGATTTCCGCCTGCAGTCGTCTCGCTTTGCAACTAGATATATATATGTATATATAAAATATATATATATATATATATATATGAGTGAGAGAAAGGGGAGAAGGGAGGGGAGGGGAAGGACGGAGGAAGGGAGGAAGAGATAGAGAGAAATGGGTACATTTATTCATTAAAAAAACCACCATGGCCCCTATCGGATGAATATGCGTTTATGTATGTTCCTCAGAATACGTGATAATGTTTAATTACCATCTTTCATTTAAACGAATGGTAAGAACATATTAAGCATCCTATCCAAGAACAGTCCCAGCATTTTGCATCGCATTTCATCAGCAGCCGAGTTAACCTTCACACCGGCAAAGATCTCTCTCTCTCTCTCTCTCCTCCTCTCTCTCTCTCTCTCTCTCCTCCTCTCTCTCTCTCTCTCCTCTCTCATCTCCTCTCTCTCTCTCTTCTCTCTGGTACCTAGTATTAATCTAGATCACATGCAAGCAAGAAGCACACATTAACAGAAAACCCCATGCGCCCCACATTCACCTACCCGCCTTCCATCATTCTAGCACCAAACCGTGGGGTTCTTTTTTATCTAATAAGTAAAGGCAAAGGTTGAGGGAGAATGGAAAGGGGAGAATGACGAACTGGCTGTGATCATTCTCT
>CM031609.1:89886630-89889130 GCA_018398815.1 Conus ventricosus
ACTAAAAGTCAGGAAATACAAAACAATGAAGGCTGTGAATAATACCTGCGAAGGCTGTGAGTAATACTTACCTCAAAATTGTCATAACATTGATTGATGTATTGAACTTTTTGTGAATGCTTTGTGTGGTGCCGCAGCGTGCATGATGAGAAAGGTCTATAATGTAAGGAAAAAGTGTGAAGACTGGTTTGACATGGAATGTCGACAAAAACAACGTCTGGTAAAAAATCTGCTTCAGAGATACAGGAGAGCTCAAACCGAGCCATATAAGACAGAGCGTAAAGGTGAGTACGTCAAAGAAAGTGTGCAATACAGTAATCTGAAGAAAAAGAAAGAATTTGATGTGATTAGTTTACAAAAAATGAAAAGAGTCAGCCAGTGACCCAGGAAAAAGACATGTGAACAGAAAGACAACGATAAGCAATGATACTACATCTCAGCAACCAAAATCACCTGAGAGAGAGAGAGAGAGAGAGAGAGAGAGAGAGAGAGAGAGAGAGAGAGAGAGAGAGAGAGAGAGAGAGAGAGAGAGAGAGAGAGAGAGAGAGAGAGAGAGAGAGAGAGACAGAGAGAGAGAGCCTTACGATCACAAACATAACGTCAATTTAGGCCTCTTTCCTCCTCCCGTTTTCACGGTCCATTGCCCGGTCATCATGGCGTGTGGAACGGGATGAGGGCACCATTGATGCCAGAAGGACCAACAGCCAGGCATGCTTTCCGTTCTGCCTCAGCGACATAACAGGGTGATGGCCGATTCCCACCACTGACCCATCGTGTCCTTGAACTGAGAGAGAGAGAGAGAGAGAGAAGAGAGAGAGAGAGAGAGAGAGAGAGAGAGAGAGAGAGGAGAGAGAGAGAGAGAGAGACAGAAACAAGCCTCACCGTACCTATGCAAGGAACGGAACCAGGTTAACACATGGAGAGGCTGAGACAGGTAAATACGTTATCATTCCGGCCTCTCGGCCTAACTGTGTTAACAGACAGGAGCGCTAACTGGCACCGTTTTTTTTTCTCCCCGTGGCACCTTTTGGCTCTCCTAAGAATGAAAGTGTGAGGGTGGAAGGAATGATGGCTGGAGGGATGATGTGAGAAATGAATGCAGGCATGGAAAGATAGAGTGAAGAGAGAGAGAGAGAGAGAGAGAGAGAGAGAGAGAGAGAGAGAGAGAGAGAGAGAGAGAGAGAGAGAGAGAGAGAGAGAGAGAGAGAGAGAGAGAGGAGCGAGGAGGGAGACAATCAGTGATGGAGGAGGGAGTGGGTGGAGCAAAGGAAGATGAAGGGAAGGGAGTGATGAAGGATGCAAGGGAGAAGAAGAGCAGCAAGAAAGAAGAGTGGAAGAAGGCGAAAAAGAATGGAGGGCAGAAACGAAGGAGGAAGGAAGAGAAATATGGTAGAGAGTAAGAAAGGGGCAAATAGTGAATGAAAGAAAGACAAATTGGACCAATTCAAGATCAGACCAATTCAAGATCAGACCAATTCAAGATCAGACCAATTCAAGATCAGACCAATTCAAGATCAGACCAATTCAAGATCAGACCAATTCAAGATCAGAGGGACAAGCGCAGAGTGATGGGTGTGGGTAGGGACTGAAGGAAAGCGAGGGTGGGAGGGGGGGGGGGGGGGGGCGAGAGAAAGGAAGAAGGAAGAAAGAAATGAAGAAATAACTGGAATGACAATGGGCAAAAAGAAGAGGAATGGAAAGAAGGGAGAGATGAGGGTGTTGGACAAACACAGTATGGGAAAGAACGACAGCAAAAAGAGAGGGATTGACGAATGAAGGTGCTGTGATGTGAGTTTGCACGTGTGCATACTTAGTTAAGGTTGTTGTGTTAGGGAGCCGGAATGAACGTCAGGAAAATAATATCTTTGAGAGAGCACGGAAAATAATTAGAAATAAAGAAATTGAACATGAAATGAGGCAGGGAACAATAAACAATAAACAAGTGGGTAACTCTTGCTCCCATAAGAAAATCTTATGGGAGCAAGAGTTACCCTACTTGTTTATTGTTAACACATAAAAGGCCAATCTGCAGATGGCATTTGATGCAGTGAACAGTTGGAGACCTCAGATGTTCACCGCGTTTAGAAAACGACATTTTATAGGATGGATCTACCTATCTCCTTCTGCTGCTCTAATCTTTTCCTGTACTGAATCAGACACCTATGTCCTTCTGGATGGACATACGTTTCAAACCTTGTTTCAAACCAGACCCATCAGAGGATCAAACTCTTGACCACCAGATCCTCAGCGAAATGCTCCGGCCACTTGACCACGGACCCCTTGCAAAAAACAGCAGGCAGAAAGGAGAAAGAAAAGAAAAGGGAAAAAAAGAGACCAAATGATGGCGACGAGTCAGTCCATAACAAGGTTAGTTAAGCACTCCATTTCCCCCAATCCACCTACAAGGATGTGGCAGGAACTGACGGAGAGAGGAAGAAAATTGGTTGGCAAAAAAAAAAAAGAAAGAGGAAAAGGGGAAAAAAAACTGGCTTACGTAAAC
>CM031609.1:89904130-89906630 GCA_018398815.1 Conus ventricosus
TCTTCTCTTTGGTCTCTCTGTCTCTCTCTCTGTTTCTCTCCCTCCCTCCCTCTCTTGTTCTCTCTCTCTCTCTCTTCTCGCCTGATTTATTTCTTCCTTGCCCTTTTCCTGGACTCGGTGGTCTTGACGAGGAACAGCCTGCCTGTAAAACGACAAGTCAGTCACCCGTACATGTAAGCTAAACCAGACCCGTGACCAGGATTTGGGACTTGGAATAGCCTGTGAGCTACTGGGTCTCTTGACTGAGCATCGTGACATTCAAGGGACGGTACAATGACGAAAAGCTCTCTTCATCTCTTCTCTCTATCTCTGATCTCTCTGCTCTCTCTCTTCTCTCTCATCTCTCTTCTCTCTCTCTCTCTCTCTACTTTCCTCTCTCTCTTCTCTCTCTCTCTCTCTCTCTTATCTCTCTCTCTCTCTCTCCTCTCTCCTCTCTCTCCCTTCTCTATCTCTCTATGAAGGTGAGGATAGGATAGGGGATTGTGAAGTGCAACCAGCTTGGGATCCGGGATGGTAGCTATATACGGTCGGTGAGAGTTTAGGAGTTGGAGGAAAATGGGAGTGAGGCATCTTCGTCAACACACGCCCTCCCCTCCTCACTATTTCCACCTGGATCTATTTTTTTCTGTCGTTGCTACATTGTCTTTTTTTCATCTTCTGAAAACTGGTGTCAATTTGAGAAAACAAAAACAAAACAACGAAACAAAAAAAAACAAAAAAAAAAACCCCACACACAGACAGCCCCCCCCCCCCGCTTACGAACAGGAACAATTGAAGAAGACAAATATTCGTCTTGAAGAGAAGCCGTATCATAGTTGTTTTTTTTTTTTTTTTTTGTTCGATGTGGTTGACCGTGATTAGTGTCAGTTTGTTGATACCTCACCTCAGCACTGTTACCCACGCCTTTTGCGTCTATATGTCCGTCGTCCCATTTCTGTTGTCTTGGTCTATAGTCTGTCTGGTCTGTCTCTTTCTCTTCTCTCTGTCTGGTCCCTTTTTTTGCACCCCCCTTTTTTTTATCCTTTGTGGCTTTCCTTTCTTTCTCTGCACAATGTGTACAATGGTGATTGTTGTGAGACGTTTGATGAGAGAGAGAAAGAGGAGAAGAGGCAGTGAGTGGAGAGGAGAGAGAGGAGACGAGAGAGAGTGAGAGGATGGAGAAGAGAGAGATGAGAGAGAGAGAGAGAGAGGAGAGAAGAGAGGAGAGGAATGATTAGACAAACATAGACCATAGTGAAACAGACAGAGAGAAGGAGAGAAGAGAGAGAAAGAGACATAACAGTACATAAAAATCGGGGCAGGGACAGACAGAGGACCGACAAGAAGGCAGGCCACAGAGTGGAGAGAGATGAGATGAAGAGAGAGAGAGAGAGAGAAGAAACAGTGGAGAGGATGGAGAAGTGAAGAGAGGAGAGTAGTAGTCTAGGAGGAGAGTGTGAGAGAAGAGAGAGAGAGAGAGAGAATAGTGCAGGGAGGAGAGAGGAGAAGAGAGGAGGGAGAGAGGAGAGAGAGAACGAACGAACGAACGAACGAATTTTTTTTTTTATTTTAAGTGGTGTGGATTAAGCAGAATGACTTTTTTTTTTTTTTTTACCATCCTGCCCTTGGGCAAAAAAAATTCGATATATAGTAACAGCAAATTCAAAAAAATACATGAAAAAATGCAACAATTCCTTGCATGGAACACCTTTGACAAAAAAGAAGAAAGAAAAAAAGAAAACCAATGACACTACCTATACCACACCAACAACAACAACAACGAGGAAAAATGCTCTTCCAATGGAGAGAGATGAGAGAGAGAAGGAGAAGAGGAGAGAGAGAGAGAGAGGAGAGAGAGAGTGGAGGAGAGAGAGAGAGGAGAATGAGACGAGAGAGAGGAGATGAGAGAGGAGAGAGAAGAGCGACCGACTGACCGACGACCGATGGCGGAAAGAAAGGCAGAGATAAAGGAAGAGAAAGAACAATGAAGCGGACATGGATTAAACATTACGAAACACTTTGAAAAAAACGCGGTATGGCCACAGGATGATCACTGCAATTGGTTAGATTGAGTCAACTTCGAACATCACATAAATTTGTTAAATTGAATCTGAATTGACAAAGTATCAATACATTTTCGGGTATACTGCAGGTCAATATCTGAGACATTATATAAGATTTTTATTGAAAATATAGACTGATTTTTTTAACGTTTGAATGATTTTAAGTTCATGAGGATTGGTTCCCATAGGCCAACCTCCGGAATACGCCCAGACTAGACTTGTATAGAAATAATCAATACAAACGGGAGGTTTATTTTATGTGAATGTCGATAGTCGTTTTTAAAGTGAACTATGTGTTAGAGAAAGTGGAGCGTTTCCATGGTGTACCTTATGCATTAAAGAGTCCCTTAATGTATAAAAGTCTGGCTTTATGGGAGAATGCAGATTGCTTATAATCTGAATTACCAGTGAGGATGGTTGAACCAACGTTACTTGACAGCTTTTTGTGAAGGCTAATT
>CM031609.1:89909130-89914130 GCA_018398815.1 Conus ventricosus
CTTGTTCATGTGCCAATCAGGATCAACACACACCACACACACACACACACACACACACACATGGAAGTGGATTTCTCAGTGTTTTCAGAGAAAACATTTCTGTGCGTCATTTTTTTTTTTTGAATGCTAAGTGTTGACCTCGCTCTCTCAGGAGATAGGTATTGAGATGAATAATTTTGATAATGTCAGTACTCTCTTATATTGTTCATAATATTATGTTGCTGAAATTGCCATGGTTATTTCGCAGTCACAGGTTGCTATTTTTTCATAAAGATCATCCGTTTTATGTACCACCAGGGTATTTCACTTATATAAATATGCATATATCAGATGTGAATTGGACAATACTAACATGGATGATATGTTGAGTGTGGCTTGTTTTATGTTAATAAGTGTCTAATGTCACCTGGCGACGAAAAGACATCAAATAAACCACTGAACTGAACTGAACTGATGGAAGTGGATATAGGAGATGGGGTGGAGGAGGAAACCAAGGTGGGGGTTGTTGTGATATCGAGTTGCTGAGGATTAGCGAAGGAGAGAAAGGGGGGGGGGGGGGGGGGCGGGTCTTCTAACCCCCCCCCCCCCCCCCCCCCCCCGCCTCTCTTTATCCACCTGGCTCTGATCAAAGGGGAGGGAGGAGTCTGGTCTTCTACCCCCTCCGCCTCTCTTTATCCACCTGGCTCTAATTCCTTCTCTTTCTCTTTCTTTGCTTTGTTTCCCCCTTCATTTCTGGAATCGGTGTCACATTCCAGAAAACAAGGCGAAAAAAAGCAGACAAAGAAGCTAAAGTATACGAAAAGAACAGATGACAGTTGAAAAATAAGCCATTGTTGTCTAGAGAAGAATAAGCATTTTCAACTTTTTTTTTCTTCAGCTGGATATTCTTGATAATGATTTGGCATCAGTTTGCTAATATCTATTCAGCAACGACCCCACCTCCCCTCCCAAACACCTAATCCTCTCCCCCAGCCGCACTCCTTTTAATTGTTCTATGTCCGAGTGCATCGCTTATTAACTTTCTGCTGACTTTTTTTTTCTCGTTACGGCCTGTATACCCGCCTATAGTAACAAAAACTGTTTATACCGTTTGCCTCTATTCCTGTATGTCAGTATATTTCTATCTATTGAACCCTTCCACCAGCTGAGCATCATCCCCTTTTCCACCACATCTACCACTCTCTCACGTCCACACATAACCTCATGCGCGCGCGCACACACACACACACACACACACACACACACACACACACACACACACACACACACACACACACACACACACACACACACTTAAACACACACACACACACACACGCACAAGCACAAGCACGCACGTATGCACGCACGCACGCACGCACACACACACGCACACACGCACGCACACGCACGCACGCACGGACGCACGCACGCACGCACGCACGCACGCACGCACGCACGCACGCACGCACGCACGCACACACACACACACACACACACACACACACACACACACACACACACAACGCTGATGCTGAAGAAGAGGCAGTCACAGATTCTTTAGTTACGTGACAACAGCGCAATCTCTGACCGTTAGCACAATGGGCTCGACCCAAGACCGATAGAGGTTGGCAAGAACGAGACTCACTCGTGCGCCTGAGGCGAGGATGACTGACGTCACTGCTGCCCTCCAAGACAATACTGTACAGAATGCTGTGTAGCAGGTGGCTTTGTGTGTTAGAGGGAATGACCTTGAACACCACAATCGCTCTTAACGAAAACTAAAATGGGATCAAGTTAAACACCTGGACACACAACAGCGTGACCCTATAGTTACCGCCTGATGCAGATGACAAAGGAGTTTCCCCACTGCTAAATCACTGTTTCTTCTTTCCTTCATAGAAACGATGTTCATGACATGAACAATCAGTGTGTGTGCAGGAAAAAAAAAGAAGGTAATTTTATGGTTGAAACAAAATTTGCAGCTCCATTTTATTTTTTATTTTCAAATTGTGAAAATCTGTTTCTTTTCTAATGGTGTCTATTTATCTGCCATGGAGTTAGAAAAGTAGTTACAGACTCAGAATCAAAAAACGTAGAGAATATTTCGACAGGGTCGCCCTGTCTTCTTCAGCTCACTGTTGCTGTTGTGGCAGCGAGGTCTGGTGGGATGACTGTTGTGTGGGGATTCTGAGTCTGTAACTACTTTTCTAATGTCCAGTCCAGAATCCAGAAACCTATATTCTTATTTGCCATTAAGTCGTTGCTATGCCGACTGCAAACAGCTCATGTCTATGAGAATTATCCCATGCCAGTACTCCACACCACAATCGCTCTTAACGAAAACTAAAATGGGATATCAAGTTAAACAGTTTCAGTTTCATCAAGGAGACGTCACTGCGTGCGGACTAGTCCATATACGCTACACCACATCCGCTAAGTTTTGAGACCACACTACGCATGATTTGAAGCTGATGGATAAATGAATTAACAACAAATATGAGACAATTGAAGGAGAGTTAAACAAGATAAACAAATGTTCTCTAATGATTCAAGTCATTGCACCATATGTCCTCATTCCCAGTTGGTCAGAATTCGCCCGATCCCGATCAGCCAAGAGCAATTTCTGTCACAGTTCAGTGTGATTCTGCTAATCTCCTGGACAATGTGCGTGGTCATGTCAACAAGAAACCAAATGGTCCCCATTGTTTTGTTTCTCTCCATGCCGTACTTCAACAAATCTCCCATCACATCAATATTTGGTCCGCACTTCCCTTCAACACCTCCCCCCCCCCCCCCCTTTCTTCCTGCGCCTGCTGAAAATAACTGGTCACAAATATATTGCTGCCCCCCACACCCCCACCCCCTTTCTTTCTTCCTGTGTTGTAACAATTCCCAAGTCTATAATTCAGGTGAAAACTTAGGTCAAGTTTCCTATTCTGTTTGAAAGTGTATTTTGTGTCTCCACACACATCACCTCCAGTCACATTCCCCGTGCCTCACGTTTTTTTTTCACTTTTCATATTCTTTCCTCTCCACACTCCAAACCCTTACACTTCTCTCTTTTTCCTTGTGCCCCTTGGTTTGGCTTTGATACTGTTGTGTTTGTGGCATGGACTCTTCGACCCCCCCCCCCCCCTCCCTACCCACCGCCCACCCCCCCCCTCACTTACCTTCTTTTTGTGGTGTATGCATGTGATTTTTGTGCGACATCCACGTGCGTTCTTCACTTATTGTATGAGTTTCTCTGGCATGGCATTGTTATTCTGTGCTTGATCATTTTGTTTTAATGTTGATATCACTCTGTTGTATTTGATAATATGGGCATTTGATACTCTCTCTCTCTCTCTCTCTCTCTCTCTCTCTCCTCTCTCTCTCTCTCTCTCTCTCTCTCCTCTCTCCCAGAGCCACACGCACGCGCGTGCGCACGCACGCACACACACACACACACACACACACACACACACACACACACACACACACACACACACACACACACACACACACACACACACACACGTACGTACGCGCGCGCGCGCGCAGAAAGAGAGAGAGAGAGAGAGAGAGAGAGAGAGAGAGAGAGAGAGAGAGAGAGAGAGAGAGAGAGAGAGAGAGAGAGAGAGAGAGAGAGAGAGAGAGAGAGAGAGAGAGAGAGAGAGCAATCCTGTTTCCCGTGCAAAAAGACGCATTATGCTAAATGGAGTGGAGTCATTTCATTAATTCTATTCACCCCCATCCCCATCGTCCATTAATTTTGTTTCACAGAAACACACCAGCTCCAAAGCGAATGGAGACGACTCACTTTATCGTTTGGCCTTCTCTCCGTGGCGTCTCTTTAATTCGAATGCTTGATCTATTGAATGGATGGAAGAGAAACTTCCTCCTCTCCTCATCTCTCTCTCTCTCTCATCTCTCTCTCTCCTCTCTCTCTCTCTCTCTCTCTCTCCTCTCTCTCTCTCTCTCTCGCCTCTCATGTTTGTCAATTTGATTAGTTCCTACTGTTTGACTACCCATACCCACCGTGTCATTATTCTGCTTGTCATCGTAGCATTACATTCCAGTGTTGTTATGCTGAATTGTCAGCGTGAACGACATGTGTTAAAATAATGTATACATAACAAAGGCACAGGGAAAGAATAAATCTCTCTATTCTTTGAAATCGTTCATGATCTCACTATGTTATACACATTACGTTTGTTGGATATTATGTTACTTACCGACTACGTTCATATTTGCTGTTCATGTAATAGTTTACACGTTCAGATCACTTCATGTGAGACTTTGACCTTGGTGATTGAGTTTATGTCCTCTCTCTCTCTCTCTCTCTCTCTCTCTCTCTCCTCTCCTCTCTCTCTCTCTCTCTCTCTCTCTCTCTCTCTCTCTCTCTCTCTCCTCTCTCCTCTCTATTTCTTAAGAGTGTTACTTAGAGAAAACGGAAACGTCCTTGACATTGCCACCAATGCAGGTTACCTTGACCTCAGGCCTCAAGGATAAGATAATATTTGCTGTTATAAAGCTAAGAAACAGCAAATCTGAAGGCCCTTGAAACCCCTGAAATACCATGTTCGACATTTTCAAGACAATTCCACTGCCTTTTCCTCAAGAAGATGCCCTCATGACTGGGCAGAACTGATGATATTGATATTTTCATGAAAGGTGACGTTAATAATTCGAAAGTTTATAGGGCCAAATTACACTGTTACATAAACGAAAAATACCAAGTCATTTTATAATTAAGCAAAGATGACAGAAATGGGGTGATCAAAACAGCATTGTTGACAGAGTGGCATTCAGCTCTCTCTGTGTATCTCTCTGTCTCTGTTTCTGTCTGTCTGTCTGTCTGTCTGTCTGAGTCTTCTTTTAGTCTGTTTTTCTGTTTGTCTGAAGTCTGTCTGTCTGTGTCTGTATCTGCCTCTGTCTTTCACTGAAAGGGACAGAGGCAGAGACAGAGAGACAGACAGGAAGACAGACAGACAGACAGAGACAGAGAGACAGAGAGAGACATATATAGCACGGAGAGA
>CM031609.1:89921630-89939130 GCA_018398815.1 Conus ventricosus
CCATGGAATCCATTATGGAACTCAGGTGAATTACAATTCTCTCACTCTCTCACTCTCCCCCTCCTCCTCTCTCTCCCCCCCCCACCTAATCTCCTCCGTTTCGCTCATACGCCATCTCTCCCTCCACACGTCTCTCTACTCTCTCTCTCTCCTCTCCTCTCTCCCCCCTCGCTCCTCTTTCTCCCCTCTCCTCTCTCTCTCTCTCTCTATCTTCATTTCGATGTTTCTTTTAAATACAACAAGCAATTTGTTGCAAGCCCTGAGATGGCCTCGTGGTCGGCTGGCTATAACCATATGACAAGATGACTTATGAAAATTTTCAAGAATGCCTATATGAAGTTTACGTATGTCCATTTTGTGTGTGTGTGTGTGTGTGAGTGTGGTGTGTGTGGTGTGTGTGTGTTTGTGTGTTGTGAGTGTGTGATGTGTGTTGTGTGTGTGTGTGTGTGTGTGTGTGTGTGTGTTCACGCGTACGGTGCGTGCTGTGTGGTGTGCGTGTGTGTGTGGTGTGTGTGTGTGTGTGTGTGGTGTGTGTGTGTTGTGTGTGGTGTGTGTGTGTGTGAGAGAGTTTGTGTGTGTGTGTGTGTGCAAAATGTTTCAATGAGATTGCTTACTATTTTCCTTTTTAAAAAAAATGAAAAATAAAATATTATTTTAAACAAAAATAAAAAGGATGCAATTTTTAAATTGATATTGTTGTTTTTGTGCTTGATGTTTACTGCTGTGCTTAACTCTGTTATTCGCTGTAACTGTCCTTTTTGTTTATTGTTATTATGATGGCATAGTGTAAAAATAACTTCCAGTTATCAGTCCCCCTCATTAAAGATTTCGAGTTACTAGTCTCTCTCTCTCAGCTCAACCCCCCCCCTCTCATCTCACTCTCCATCCCTCCTCCACCCCCCCCCCCCCCCCCCTCTCTCTCTCTCTCTCTCACCTCTCCGATCCATTTTCTCTCTCACATCGTGCTCTCCACCCCCCTCTCCTCCTCACTTGCGACTCAACCTCCCCTCGTCCCTCTCTCTCTCCTCTCTCGAACTCCTATCTCTCAGTCTCTCAACAATCTCTCTCTCGTCTCTCACTCTCTCTCCCCTCGTAACACCTCTCATCCCACACCCACTCCACACCCACTCCGACGCAACCTCCTCCGTCCCCACTCCCCTCCAACACTCTCACACACAGTCGTCTCTCTCAACCACTACCCACCCCCGCCATCTCTCGGTCGTCTCTCTCTTCACTCCATAAAGCTGGGGCAAGGTGAAAACGAAGCGGTCCCTGACATTGACAGCAAGCAGGCTCTTTAGACCCCATCCGTTCTTAGAGAATGGAGCCAATAATCTGCAGTTAACCAGCTTTAGAACACAATTCTGCTGTCCTCAGGGCAAGGACTTAGGGAATTATTTTAAGAACGAATAAAACGCTTAAGATTCTTGTGTAGGAATTGTTCAAATTATTCCACGGATATCATAATAGAACAATAAAAAAAAAGATTTGAACGTCACTGATTCAGCCTTTGCGGTAGGTTCACTTACGTGTGGATTAAAAAACAGAACGACAACAACAACGATAAAATTTTCCACCAACCCACAATTTTTATCGTAGAGTACAAAAACGTGGGGTTGATCAAAAATAACAGTATATAAGGAGTAGTTCCACATTCTCACTCTCAACTCTCTCCTCTCTCTCTTCTCGACTCCCCTTAAAGCAGACGACCAGCGATTTTGTGTTGTGTGTTTCGATCGTGCAACTATAGCTGTTAACCTCCTTCTAGAAAACCCCTGTTATGCACTTCCTCCCCCTCTTTCATCCATCTCTTCACCCCCCCCCCCTTGTACTTCTCTTACTCTCTGTTCTCACCCGCCCCCGGATTCTCCCCCGTTTCAATCCCACCCTTCTCCCCCCCCCCCGCCCACTCTCTCACACACTCTGTCTCTTCACTCTCCTCCTCTCTCAACTCCGCACATCACCCTCCTCTCCGTTCGATCTACTCGGTCACTCAACTCTCATCCTCTCTCTCTCCGTCTCCACTCTCCTCTCCTCTCTCAGCTCCTCTCCTCTCCTCTTCTCTCTCAGTTCCAAGTCTGCATCTTGGTACTGTTTCCCTGTGTTCCAGTCTCAACTGATTCCAGAGGACAAAAACCTAACGTACTCGTCCGTTCTGATGCAAGAATTACCAGCTAAAAACAAGTCCGCCACAGGGACTTTGAAGCCTGTACCCTTGTTGAGGTAAATATGATATCAGGTCACTTGGCATACAAGCTCTATGTGTTATGAAAAGTGCCACGAAATATTGTTATAGACAGAAAGGTTAGTGTTGGGGGCAAAGGGACTATTACCTCCGAATCCTTCTCCCATGTCCTGATGTACATTTCTGCAAGCCGCACTAATTGAGGGACTGACTTTGAGTAGCTTCTTCTAGGAGAACGATTTGTTAGAGTGCCCCCCCCCCCCCCCCCCCCCCCCCTCCCTCCAAGCGCCCGCCCCTTCCCCCACGAATTATGTTTTGTTTTTCGTTCATTCACTTTCTTTCTTTCCGTTGCTTTGATTTCCTTAGTTTGTTTTTGTTTGATTTCATTCTTCAATTTTATTTAATGACATGTGGATTCATGTTTAGAGTTTTCCTCTCCTTTCTGCAATGTTTGTTTTAATGGCCCTAAGTTCCATAGTAACCTGCTGTCACTTTAAGTTGTTTGATGATAAGATTTAGTTATTTTTAAACAACACTGGTGTGTAAACCGGATCTGTGTATGTGATCTTTCCCCTTCCTTCATTACTGGTTTTTTTTATATGATTTCAAATATTATGAGCCTTCATCTCTGTACAGGGTCAGGTCAATAACTGATTTGCGCTGAAGGTACTAAGTAAACATCTTTGATCATTCACTTGTGAATACAGACGCGTAACGGTCTAGATGAATAAAACAAACTGGAAGTAGGGGGAAAAAACCTGCATATGGAAAAGAAAGGGAAGAGAAAAACTCACTCAAAGGAAAAAAAGGTTGGAACTGCATAAAAGTAAATACAGCTGCAAAACGAAGAAAAGACAGATGATTGAAGTTTACAAATTCAATATGGAAAATAGGAGAGAAAGTGGAACCGAAGGCAACGTGATTGGAAATTGAGGTTATTTGACGTGAATAGAAAATGAGTTATTTGACTGTGATATTGAAAATGATTTATTTGACGATATGATTTTGAAAAAATGAGTAATTTAACGTAGTAATTTGAAAATTAGTTAATTGAACTGGAATATGGCCACAGACCAGGCAATGTCACAAAAAAGAGATGGTAATTCGCATGATGAATTTATTCCCATCCAACGAAAATGGTCCCTAATTATTCATCCTTCCTTCCCCCATAACGTCCCCCTTTTATATGAGTCACGAGATAAAGAATTCACCTTATAACGTATTTGGAACTTATGCAAAGTAAGTGTTTGTGTGTGTTGTGTTGTTTATTTGTTTGACGTGTTGTGAGTGTGTGTGGTGTGGTGTGTGTTAAGTTTGATTGAGTGGCTAGTGAGTGTGTGGTGGGTGTGTGTGTGTGTGTGTGTTGTGTGATTGTGTTGTGTGTGTGTGTGTGTGTGTGAGAAACTCAAGGAGAAAAGGCCTTTGTAAATTGTTTCAACTTGTTTGATGGTAATGCCAAATAACCATAAATACACCACACCCATGGTCATCAACACCAACAACAACCAATCAGATAGGACTATTTGAAAATGCAACTCTATTCAGAAAGACTAAAAAACCGATCGTGACCATTGAAGCATTTGTTGATAATTCCATAAAATCCGCTGTGAAGCAAATAGTCCACGTGCTGCAACCTACACTGGTACAGGTCACATTCCTAGACCGACTTGGGAGTGGAATTAAGAAAATTTGCGTGATTTCTTTTAAGCGCAGGGGATGGGGGGAGGCAAAGATCTACGACAATATGAATCATTAATTATTTAATGAATGAGCCTTTGCACCAAGATGTGGTTGTCTGAAAACAAGCACATCGAGAATAAAGTGACACATCTAAGATAAAATTATTAATACTTAAACTGAATGTAAAAGAAAACCTCACCATTCTAGATGTCCACCGAATTGTTAGATACGTTCTCTAAAAACGTGGCCTTCAGCCTTATAGAAGCCCTCAAATAAAACTTTGAACACCCAGTAAAAAATGTACATCCATGTAAGGGAAAAGATATAACTGCATCAACGTGAAGGTTAGTAGAAATTCAACCTTTTATTTTTTCTTGAACAAAAGTTAGATTCCAATTTGCGCCTATCAATGTTACTTATATATTTCATCTCTTATTATTCTTGCGTCAAACAAACAGCGAGGAGAATTGGCCCTCCATAAGGAAGATAGCACAAAACAATAGAGGATCAATGGTGCCTGTTGCCTTTAAAATTTCCGTCACCAGTCTTTCCCTGGATTAGTCACCAAGCGTTCCCCGATGTAGAGAAAGTTTCCTTTTCTGCTCCCTTGTGCAACCCCACCGCCCCAACCCCCATATTATCCCACACCCAACCCACCCGCGCCTCCATCCCCCATCCTTCCTACTCTCCTGCCGACAATGAATGCAGTCAACTTCTTTACCATCTTTACCTTTTTCTCATTTGATCTAAGAGGCATTTGGTATTATCTCTCCTCCTCCTCTCTCTTCCTCTCCTCGTCTTAGCTCCTCAGGGGTCTCATCACGCCCCCCTCTCGTCTCATCGTCGTCTTCTCCGACTCTCTCTCACTCTTCTCTCCTTCTTCTGCCCCTTGCCCAAGTCCCCATCCACCTACTCTCGGTCGCCGTCAATCGTGTGCTGCTCGGGCTGACGAAAACAACGAAACTATCAAAATCACAAGCAGACAGTTGTTTTGGTGCGAAAGTGACAGCTCGTCAATAGGGATCATCTGCCCTTTTCGGGTTTTAATAACAGGCTACAGTAATAACACACAATCACTCAACAACCGCCGCCACAACGCTCACTACGCACTCTAACTAGGTGTCACGCATCCACTCTCTCTCTCTCCTCTCCTCGTGCTCGCTCTCTCCGCAGGCACTCTCGATCAACTCCCATTCCCTCTCCTGTCAGCTTCCTCCCTCCCGTCACTACAACTTCCGACTCTCTCTCTCTCTCTCTCTCGTTTCCCCTCTCTCTCTCTCGTCTCCGCTCGGTCTCACTTTCTCTCTCTCCCTCTCTTCGCATTCTCCCTCTTCAAGTCCTCTAACGCGCGACGTCCTCCTCTCCAATTCTCCACCTTTCGTTATCTCTCAGTCGCCGCTCCACCCTCCTCGACGATCCTTCCGCCGTCCTCCCTCGGCCTCCTCATCGGCAACACTCTCTCATTCTGCGCCCCCCCTACGTCTCATTCCCTCTCTCCCTCTTTATTCTCTGCTTTACCATCACTTCTCACCTCTCTCCCTCCTCACAGCTCCAGCCCTAACTCTCTCACACGTCGTCCTTCCACTCTCGCTCTCGTTCTCTTTCTTACTCTCTCTCTCTCGCATCGCATTCGCTCTCGTCACTCTCTCTCTCTCACTCAGCTCTCCGCACCGCAGTCCCAGTCTATAACAAGTTCAAATAGAACGAAAAGGGCTTCTGGCGATTTTTATTTATAGGGAATGATGAATTGCGCTTATTGTCGCTTCGTTCCCCTAATTTGCCTGTGCCCGTTACATCTGAAAGTAGGTGGTTAACCCAGCTAAAAACGAACTGAATTCCTCCTTGACAATAGTGCAACACGGTTTCAGACAATCATGTTGCCTAGCACAATCTAATGGTGACTTATAATTGAACCAGCAGCCTGCCGGTTTCAGTTCTATCAGTACATCCTGTAACTGCCTGAAATAACTCTTATTCATTTTGTTCAGTTCTCCTCCTCTCTCGTTCTTCACCCGACCTCGTCATCACCCCTCTACCGGCTTCTCACCTCGTCGCCTGCATGGCAACGTTCTCCCTCATCACGACTCCCATCTCTCTTCTCTCGACTCTCTCCTCCTCTCTTCCACCTCGTCTCGCTCTCGACGACACTCGTCTCCTCCCACCCATCTCACACTCGCCTCTCTCATCTCCTTCTCTCTCTTCGATCTGCCTACGTCATCTCATCCCCTCCGTGCCGGTCGTCCCGCACTGTGCTCTGACTCGCCTCAGGTTCACGGTCCTCCCTCCTCTCCCTCTCTCCCCCTCTCTCTGAACTCTCCCTCTCTCGAGCAGCCGCCTCCTCTCTACTCCTCTTCTCTTCCTCTCCTCTCTCTCTTCCCGCCCCCTCGTCACTTTCCTCATACATCTCTCACTGACTCTTCTCGACACGGTCTCTCTCGAGCTCCTCTCCTCTCTCTCATCTCTCAGTTTGTGTGTGTGTGAGTGAGTGTGTGTGGTGTGTGTAGTGTTTGTGTTTGGTGTGGTTTCTATCTGTTTTCTCTCTCACGTCCTCTTCCTCCCCTCCAACCCTCGTCTCTCTCTCGTCGTCTCTCCTACTCCACTGCGCCGAGCTGCTCCGCTCGGCTCTCCCGTTCACGGCGTTTCTCCTCCGGTCATCCCACTCTCTCTCTCTCTCCTCGCACCTCTCTGTCTCCTGTCCTCTCCATCCCCTCACACTCTGGTCACACTCTCACTGTCTCTCATCGTCCCTCTCTCCCTCTTCTCTCCAGCTGGGTCTGAGCGTGAGCTTCAGAACTGTCAGACGTGGCGGAGTTAGTTGTGGTCCCAAAAATGGAGTAGTATTGCCCAGTTTTTAATCATCGATCCACAGTGATTATTGGACTTCATGGTAGAGTAAGGAGCTTCGCTTTATTGACTGATTATATGTGTTTATTCGGTTTATGATGCGGAATTAAGACAATATTTTCATTAAAAAGATTAAACATGCATAAATATAGATATACAAATCAGAACAGTTTTTTGGGGAACATTTAGATCGTACGTCCCACGGCAAAGCCATGTGTCAGGCACGAGCTAAGGTTTTCGCTTGTTCCGCTGAGAGAAAGAAAGGTATAAGTTGTGCACGTAGGCGTGGCGCATTAATGAAGACTTGTTTAGGCCTCTGAGAGTGGTCCTTTCCGACTGCTCTATTCAGCATGCATTTTTTTCTGGCTGCATTGAGCTCAATACAAAAATGTAAAACAATGCATGCGGGCGTATGACAAAATAGCACACAAAACACATCCAGGCATCCGAGGTACCTTGTCGGCGGCGTGTACCAGTATCACTGAACACGAGTCTAGCACCGAGAGGAACTGTAAATACGCCAGAAGCCCAGTGTATGCAGGCCCAAGGATCCCCAGTTGAAGTTCCAGGTACACCTGTGGATGAAATCAGGCCATGGAGATCCCCAGAGTCATATCCAGGGACCACCTGGGATGCAGGCCAGTGGAGCCCCAGTGGATGATCCAGGTACAGAGCGGCCTTTCGCCATCCTCCCACAGGCCACAGGCGAACTCCAGCGCCCCTCAGCTCCAGAATTTTACGGTCAATCAATGGGGCTGGACCGACTCACGTTGTTCGACGACCAAACACGAGATATGAGAACCAAGTTGCCAATACCCTAAGACTTTTAATGTCGTGAACCGGTCCTAAAAACCCCGTGGAATCCCGGCTTCCCATCAAGAACAAGTACACTCAGAATGGGACATCTTTGTCTGATGACTGGATGACGTTGGCAGGCAACCAACTTTTCTGAGGCAAACCAGCTGGGCCCCAAAGGTCGGTTGTGAAATGAGTGTGTGCATACGTGATGCAATCTACAATAGAGCATCACTGACCCCATCTGTGATTGCCGCCCCTCCCCCCACATGCCACACTAGCAAGCATTCACTGAATGGGGACCTTATGCAGATTTTGTTTATCCCCACACACTTGGTTCGCCACGCCCATCCTCAACCACTCCAACGACATCCACACCCTCCAGTGAAGCCAAGGCAGCCGAGTAGCACCATCCATTGTGAAACTACTGGATGGAAAGCGCCATGGACTTGCTCAGATGGAACTATATAGGACATTCTAGTAAGAAAGCCTGACTGTAGATACGTGAGCGATGGATGAAGTCAGTTCGAAGTATTACCCAACTGCCTTAGTTGTCGGAACAACAGAACTTATCTAATGATATCAGAAAACCACCTAAATACACATTCATAACCAACACTCATGCAAAACAAAGTTGGCAATCTGGAACGTACAATGACAGGAGCAGAGAGAACCCGAGACGAGAAAACCGACTCTCAAGGGGACAAAAGCAGGTCCACAGATAGTTTTCCCTACGGCATCGAAAACAGTAATCATCACATACAAGGAGCACGATGCGAAAGATGCCAAACAAAAGATCCCCTAGGGATTCGGGGGCGCGCCTTGCCCTAGAGTCACTCACCTGGGTGTATGTACCAGGCCTGGCAAATTATCTAAGGCAGACAACTTGTTGCATATTCCTTTCTATCTTACAATAATAGAGGGTTTGAGCTCTGTGATACCAACCTGAACAATACGGTAGTTATTCAGTTCTGTAAAATATGACAACGTAAATTTAGTCATAAACCTTTGCGAGACCAATATACCCCAACATATCATTTATCCCCAGCATTGAAAAATTTTTTGTATGTCACCTGATTGAAATTGATCTGATGCGGGGCGAACAAACCCTTCTATCTGGTTGTAGTAGTTCTTATGGTAAAAAAGATAAGAATACAAATATCTAGAATTGTTGAACGCATTTCATTATAAAGTGAAAATTGAATAGAAGTATTGCTGTGAAAACTATTTAAACCGTGTTAGAGTGGCTCACCATGTCGACACTAAACAGTTAGGGCAAATGAAAAGGATACCCCCAGCCATCAAGCGCCCGTATTATTTAGATACAGAAATAAGAATGGAATATATACTGCATGAGGCACTGTCTAAATCTCGAAAAATTATTGGAAACAGTATGAGAATTAACCATTCATTAATATGGGAGATTAAAATGCCAGTAACAGGTATAATCAAAAGGCGCTAGGGGGAAGTTACACCACCCCTGACACACTGTTTGGAACGATGATAGACAAAAAAGACAAAATGTAAGTATGAAGCAAATTCTAAGAAAACTTACCAAGAACGCATAAAAGAATGAATTTTGGATGTTACTAATAGAAAATTGAGTTGCTAATAAAGTATTTCTCATTAAAAATACTATAAAATAAGTTATCCGCCTCAGTATATAGAGCCACGGAGACCTAAGACATAAGAAAGCACATAATGGGGCAAGTATCATAAATATTTTTGGATTTTCAAGGATAGGCCTTTTTAGAAAACATTCTCCAAATCAAGTGAAGATAGCTGCAACAAATTCTTGAATCTAAACATTTACCTATTTGAATTAAGAATAAACTGACCAAGAAATGTAAAACTCATTCAAAAATAAATCTGTAAAACGTGTCATTCAAAAGGTGTTCATTTGGAACAAGGATGTTTAGAAGAATATCACAGGTCCCTACTGAGTCACAAAAGAGATACAATATAATTGAACGAATCTGAAATTCCAGAAGACAACTGCTTGTCACACCGCAGGCACATGAAATAAAAAATTAAATTTAACGAATATTGACTCTCGTAGATCCAATGTAATGAAAAAACATATTGTATAGAGTGAGAAAAGAACAACAAATCTTGTTCGTAAATTGAATGTCGAAATGCAAGAATCAGACCATAATAATGGCAAATCCTTGAAAACTTTTCATATTGTCCAAAAGAAAACACAAAACAAGTTTAGAGGAAACAGTTGCATACTAACACGAAGTAAACTAATAGAATACAAACATTTCTTAGTTAAGAAACCAAAAGACAATAAATTGCGCATTCAGGCAACAGCTTGAGACAAATAAAAAAAGAACCCAAGAAATTCATGGGGTACAGTTAAATCCCAAAGGGACAAAGTGTGGATGAAACGAAAGCACTAGCATAAGCCTCCATCACAATTGGGAAAAAAAGGTTACCAATCACTTTCATAACTTATACGCAACGACAAAGTACCTGGAAAACGAAGTTAATACTGGAAACACAGCGATTATTTTTGAACCAATTAGCTAAACAGGCTAGACTAACCATAAAAATAGTTACACTATTTTTGCGGTAGTAAATTAATATACTTCCCGTGTCCCTCGACTGGGAAATACCCCCTAATTTGAGGTTAAAAATGCAGTAACGGATCACTTCTGAAAAGTTAAATGGCACAGGAACCTATGGATTCCGTGGATGAAATTTACAAGTATGCCCTCCACCAAAAGGATATCGTTTCTATTTTGACCGATGATTTTTCTAATAGACAGTATGATTCCGGGAACATTTTATCCATCTCATTTGTGTGTCGACAGAAGTCAATGATATCAATCCTCTGTCATAAAAAAGGGTAATGTTCATTATTCCCGGACAATTACCTGATGGCAATCTAAACCTCAATGTTAAATGTAAGTGGCAAAAAGAAACACACTCTAATTCTGAACAAAAAACGTCTACAGAGATGTAGGAAGAAAAAAATGTAAACCATTAGACAACAGTAGATTCCAGTTGAAATGTGTAATAGCCCAGTCTAGTCCGACCACATAACTACTTTAGTACACATACATTGAACAGGAAAACAGGTTTACTTCCGCTGCAACAGCTCTATGCCAGCATTAGTAACGACATATTAAAAAAGCCTGGACGATCTAGTGAATAAGATAATAAATTGAGGTAAATACTTAAAAAAAATGGAGTGCAAGGTATAATTCATCGTGCAAAAAAAATTATGTACCAATACGAAAAAGCTAGAGTATTCTTGAAAGCAGTGATGTTTATATAAACATAATGCCTTTACAAGGTTCCACGTGAATAAACAAGGTGACACTCTAGTCCTATTCAATATTTTCCGCTTTTCAGATAAATGAAGACTTGCAAATGACTTAGCCATAAATCTGGAAAACATTGAAAAAAGTATATCCCCCCGCCGATAATCTTCACGTTCTGTATTATTCAATTTTTGCTGATTTTACGGGAGGTTTCTACTTTCCCATACAGTAACTTGGTCATCAAAAACAAACAAATAAATTAACTAACACACCACCGCCAAAAAACATAGGTACTGTATCGTGTAATGATGAAAAATCTAAATTTAATAATAAATTCGATAAAGGAGGCATGTATCCTCACGATAAAAATTGAATTACACAATGTGAAAAACAAATGCAAGATGTTGGAATGATTAAAAAATACATTAGGTGACATTCTATCAACCTGTTATAAAACTTTTACCCTGATTCCTTTCAGACAAGGCGCTCAAGAGCTAAAACATTGTGTATTTTTAGTAGTTTAGAAATTATTGTGGTCTCTAGGATGTCGAAAACAAATCCAAAAAAGTTTTCTTTAAAAGAATTGATAGCGCCTACCATCCAATTTTAACACATATGGAGTGTCTCGATCAGATGGGGGGTATAACCGTGACTTGCAAACCATTACAATAATATAAAGAGTAACAACCTTTAGCTATTAAACTGACCATCAGAATGTGAGATTATATCACACACCAGTAGCGAGACTTATATAATTGCCGAATCTGTCTTCAGATACGTCCGTTAAATAATCATGGACTTTCATAAAATTGTAAAATATTGGCAGAAATTGACCCGTCTGTGGAAAACAGCCGTATCCTCAAGGACAACCTATAAAAATATGTTTATGTAGTCCTGCATTCTAATGGCCAAAAATGAACAGGATAAGTAATAAATTTTTGACATTGTATAAATAGGTTTTTCGGCTTTGTTGTGGGAAAATGCAATGTGTGGAAAATGTATAATGTTATTGTGCCATGGAGCCTTCAAACCAAGGACATTTGATTGACTGTTTAATTACAAGTAACTTAATGTAGACGACACTCTTCTGATTAACCAAAAGAAAGAAATTCATGTTCAATACCTACATTTCGACAACACTACAACTGTCCATAATATTTGTCTAGACTCAAAAATCCATCTCTTAGAAAATAATACTAAGACAATAATTAGACCTTGGAGTTTCACAAAACACTAAGAATATCATAATCTAGATTCACAAATTACAATAATAAATACAGATTTACCCACCATTTTTGGTCCAGTAATTTAATAAACAGTAAATGCAAATAAAAAGCATTGTGGTAATTTACAACCGGTTCTTTAACCGGAAAAACCTTTATCCCATCCAGATACAATCGCCATCCACATGCATTCAAACTGACTTTGTTCCATACAGTATTCAGAAAATGTAACCACTCTTGCTGTTGAATTATCTAAAGCCTTATTAATACTAGAACCCACAACAAGTACGTAAGTTTATGAAGTTTGAATTCAATAGAAGAAATACAAAATCTTTTTACCGTTTTTATTTTAAGTAATAACATCATTTTCCCCCCCACCATTTCCAATTTTTCATACCCCCAGATTACAATGGTCACGAAAGGCCTATCATAAAAGTTTGATCGTTCGTATGATCGTTCGTACGTTCGTGTCACATCTCTCTCTCTCCTTCTCCACTCTCTCTCACTCTCTCCTCCTCTCTTGCTACTCTTCTCCTCTCTCTCTCTCACTCTCATCTAATCAATAAATAAAGGAAGAGGAAGAAAAGAGCTAAGATGGAAACCACATGGGATGGGGTACATGAGCGTGCCTTCCTCTTCCTCACAAAAGTCTCTGCCAGACAAACGGAAGTTTAGTTAATATAGGTCAATCACTCGATAACATCGAGGAAACTTGTGTTCGCTGGCAAAAAAGTCACTGTTGATAATCAACGAGTTCTGTCTATATGCTTCGATCTGTTTTTTAAAGCTTTGAAACTCCTGCATTAAAACCCTATTATGCCTCCTTCTCTCTCTCTCTCTCTGCTCTCTCCTCTCCGTCCGCACTCTCACTCATCTTCACTCTCATCCTCTGCTCCTCACTCATCTACTCTCACACCTCTCTCTCCCTCACTCTCTCCTCTCCTCTCTCTCACTCCTCTCTCTCACTCTTCCTCTCACTCTCTCTCTCTCTTTCTTCTTGTTTAAGACTTTACCTATCACCTACATTAAATTCACTCTCTTCTCTCTCTCTCTTCTATCCTCTCACTCTGTCTATCTCTCTCTGTCTCTCTCTCTCTATGTCACTCTCTATGATCTCTCTCTCTGGACTGCTGTCTCCCTGTCACTCACTCTCTCTCTCTGTCTCTTTCTCTGTCTCTTCTCTCTCTCTCTCACTCTTCCTCTCATCTCATCTCTCACTCTCTCTCTCTCTCTCTCTTACCTTTTGCTATCTCCATTCAGCAGCCACCAACCCAACCATTCTCTAATCCCCTCCTTACCCTCATCGTCGGTCAATTGTTTGGTTGGCTTGACAAAACAAGAGGCTAAACAATTTTAACGATTTAGTAGCAATTTGGTCCAGAAGTGAGAAATCTGAACCTTTAGTTCTTTTTTTACCACGATTTGTGTAACACAACCCGTCACTTGTTCTCCCCCCCCCCCCCTCTCTCTCTCTCTCTCCCTCCTCTCCTCTTCTCTCACGTCTCCGTCTCTCTCTCCGTCGCTTCTCCTCTCATCCACTCTCTCTCTCTCCACTCTCTCTCTTTGGCAGACTATACCATAGAACAAACTAACCTCAAGTAGACGCGAAGGTAACTGCGATTTTAACCATAGAGAATAGAGAAATATTCGCTCACCCTATTCGATTCCTAATACCTATCAGTGCCGTCACATGAAAGGTTGGGGTGCACCAAGGCTAAGTTAATTGAATTCCCCTCCTCCTTGACATTAGAGCACTGTATAGACAATCAGTCTGTACTAGCGGATGTGATTTACGTCGTTTTTGCTTTTCCCCGCAGGATTTGGTTTCTGTTCACATAGTACATCTGTATGCCTTGAAATAAATCCTATTTGTTCAGCTGATTTCGAGAGAGATAGTGATTAGTGTGTGTGTGTGTGGGTTGTGGTGTGTGTGTGGGTTGTGTGTGTGTTTTGTGCGGTGCGTGCGTGCCGTGCGTGCGTGCGTGCGTGCGTGTCGTGCGAGCGTGCGTGTCGTGCGTGCGTGCGTGCGTGCGTTGCCGTGCGTGCGTGCGTGCGTGCGTGCGTGCGTGCGTGCTATGCGTGCGATGCGCGTGTGTGTGAGTGTGTGTGTGTGTGAGTGTGTGATTTGTGTGCGGACACCTCGTTTACGATCAATGCCCATCTTGGCTGCCAAATTCCCAGAAGATTAGAGACTGCTCGTTCTTCGTATTCAATGTCCTAATGATGTTGACTTCATTGTCCTGAATGATGTGGGTTTTTTGGTTTGTACTTCATTGTCCTGAATGATGTAGAACTTCATTGTCCTTGAAGATGTTGACTTCATTGTCCTGATTATGTTGACTTCATTGTCCAGAATGAGTTGACTTCAGAGTCTGAATGATGTTGACTCTTCAATGTCCAGAATGATGTTTACATCATTGTTCTGAATATGTAGACATCTCCTGAGGAATAACCTACGGGTCATAACGAGTACGAGTCATGTCTTGTCATTTGTGTGTCCAATTTTCTCCTGCCTGCAGATTTACTTCAAACCATGTCTTGAAATGTATGTTTCCGGATCCGCTTGCAGTCAACTCATATGATAGGGTAACTACTTCATTACATCCACATCACCAGCTCCACCAAGAAAAGGGAATCCGACCGCCAAAGACCATCCTCAAGAAGAGAGAGAGGAGAGTGAGAGAAGAGAGGAGAGAGGAGAGAGAAGAGAGAGAGAGAGAGAGAGAGAGAGAGAGAGAGAGTAGGATAGAAGAGAGACCAGACAGACAACAGACAGAGAGAGAGAGCCAGAGAGACAGAAAGACAGAGAGAGACAGAAGAGAGAACTAGAATGTTAATTTCACCTACATGACCGTATTAGTCTAAGATATTTTATGAACTTTCTGAGGCAAGGTGATTAAAAACAAAACAAAAGCACCCTGTATTAACCAGACTGGTATCCTAAAGGCTGAACAAATCCCCTTTTCCACCCTCCGACTTTCTTTGTATTTTTATTTGTCTTTATCACTCAGTCAGATGTATACAAACTACTCTAAGTTTTAAATGTCAAGGCCTTAATTAAGCTTTATAGCGTACGAATGTGTGCCGATGCTGGCGTCAGCTTGTCAATTTGAGGCCAAACAATGACAGAAGATACACGGAGAGAAAAAGACTGAGAACACGTTTAAGACCGGGACAGAGAGGACGAAGAAGACGAAGAAACATGGGCCGACAGTGACATTAATTCGGGTTGACTAACGGACACAGACAAAACAACTACATAAATTGTGATTAACGATAGAGAGAGAGAGGAGAGAGAGAGAGAGAGAGAGAGAGGAGAGAGAGAGTGAGAGTGAGAGAGAGAGAGAGAAGATAGATAGAGAGAGAGAGAGAGAGAGAGAGGAGAGAGAGAGAGAGAGAGAAGAGAGAGAGAGAGAGAAGAGCGAAGAGCGAGAGAGAGAGAGATAGAGAGGTGAGTAATGTACAGCGACGTCGGCAGTCGATGAAAGACGACACTTCATAGTGTGTGTGTGTGAGGTGAGGTGTTGTGTTGTGTGTGAGTGTTTGTGTGTGTGTGTGTGTGTGTGAGAGTGGTGTGTGTGTGCGAGAGTGTGTGTGTGTGTGTGTGTGTGTTTGTGTGTGAGTGTGTTTAGTGAGTGAGCGTGTGTTGCTTGCTTGCGCTCGGCGCCGGCTAGTGAGTGTGGTGTGTGTGTGTGTGTGTGTGTGTGTGTGTTGTGTGTGGTGTGTGTGTGTGTGTGTGTGTGTGTGTGTCCCGTTGTTGTTTTTATCCACATTTAAGTCAGCATGAATTCTTTCGTACCCAACCTCACTCATCCCATCTTATTTGTCCCAGGCACAGACAGATGAGGGAAGATGAATTAGGACAAATCGAGTTCCCCCATACCGACTGTCCGCATCCAGCTTTCTGATTTGATCTCTGAAATGGACTGTGTGGAAGAGAGAGAGAGAGAGATAGAGAGAGAGAGAGAGAGCTATAGAAGAGAAGAGATAGAGGAGAGAGAAGAGAGAAAGATAGAGATACAGAAGACAGAGACAGAGACAGTGAGACAACAGACAGACAAGACAGACAGACAGAGACACAGAGAGAGAGACAGAGAGAGATATGAGAGAGAGATATAGAGAGATAGAGAGAAAGATTAGATTCAATACTTAATTCATATACAAGCCCAGGCCCTTTATAAGGAAGCGTGTTAACATTCATAGCACCATAGTCGTAAACAATGAAACAAGAGTACTCAACAAAACACATGAAAAAATTCCAAAAAATGTTTCAATAAGAGAAGAGTCACTAAACTTAACGGAATTTGGACCAAAAAAGAAAGAAATGTCTTTATCACTCAGCAGAAGTAGATGAACAGAGCAGCTCAGTTTAAAAAACAAAGATGGCTGTCTGTTAGTATGTGGGCTTGATAAACATTTCTCTGATGCTCATGAACTGGACATGAACAGGACATATTAAATTCGTATCCTTTGATTCTTTACATGAAGGACTAAACCAATCATAATAAAATTTACATGCTACGTTTCAAGTGCCTGTCTATAACTAAGACTAATTATGTTTTTCAGTCATGAACATCGCAAAACCGTTTCTATCACTAGTATAAATATTATTGTATCATTTCTGCTATTTTCAATCAACTAACCGTTGGCGGAAAAGACAATAAGGTTCCTTTAATATCACACTCCATTGATTCAATCCAAGCAAAACTCAAATCCATATTTTTAACAGGACAGAGAGGCGCAACCTTGGGTCACCCAGATACTTTTACCTTTAAGTAACTAAGTCATAAAACATGTTCAGTCTGACGCCTTTCGAAGAAATCTAAAGTCCTAGCATTGGTATCGCAGGTTGAGCCAGCATGGAAGCCTCGACATCAGAAACAATATAAATGGGGAATCGATCAGTTTCACGTAAATCAGATCATTATGGAGTCCGTCTATAACACCTAGCAACTCTTCAGAGCAAAAAATATTGACAAATTCACAAAAGACAGCGGCTTTCCTATTCCCCAAAGCTTCAGATGCCATACATACAATCGTCTGAACTGAGTTATCAAACAGTTTTAAATGAACAGTGTAAATGAAGAATTCTTGAAAATATATAACTAGTGAGCATAATTAAAGCAAAACATTTTTTTGCCATACTTGAGATGTTCAATTGCATTGCAACAAGATAGGTGGCAAAACCCAAGCGTGTTGAGATAATAATACCTAGTTACTTATTAAGCATTGACGAATGGCAAAGGAAAAAACCATCGTTAACCCACATTTCTCAAACACGTTAGTTAGTCCACCTGTAACGAATTACTATGATCTTCTTTTTCATATCAACTTTCAACAATAGTGAATCAGGCGCTTCGGTGCAAACTATACAATTGTATGTAGCCCTATAACAGTTTCATCATTAAAATAACATCATCGACTAACAGAAGGATACACAATTCAAAGCGTCGAGTGACAGAAAAGCACCATGTTTACCATTGTGTTGATTACAGCGAGATCTA
>CM031609.1:89941630-89944130 GCA_018398815.1 Conus ventricosus
GAGGCAAACCAGCTGGGCCCAATGGTCGGTTGTGAATGTGTTGTGCATCGTGCATTCTATAGCAGCACTGACCCCTCTTGTGATGCCCCCCTCCCCCCTTCCACCCAGCAAGCAGTCACTGATGGCCCTGATGCAGATCTGGATCCCCACACACCTTGTTCGCCACGCCCATCCTCAACCACTCCACCCGCCAGTGAAGCCAAGGCAGACGACAGCACCACCATGGTGAAACGCCTGGTGGACCCATGGACTGGCGCAGATGAACTAGAGAGCAGTCAGTCTTTGGAAAGCCTGACGGTAGACGTGACGGGATGAACTGTTCAAGTATGACCCATCTTCCTGTAGTGTCGGAACAACAGAACTGTTCTATGATATCAGAAACACCTAAAACACATGGCAGACAAACACGCAGCAAAACAAAGTTGGCAATCGGACGTACAATGACAAGCATAAAAACACGATAAAACCACTCTCAGACAAAAGCAGGTCACGATTGTTTCCCACGCATCGAAACAGGATCATCACAGGCGGATAGAAGCCAATCTATAGACACCTAGGGATTCGGCCCTGCCCTTGTCACTATACCTGGGGTTGTACCAGGCCCTGCAAATGATGCTAATGCAGAGAACTGTTGCATTTCCTTTCTTTCTTACAATATAGAGGGTTTGAGCTCTGTATACCAACCTGAATTACGGTTGTTATTCTGTAAATATGACATCGTATTTTTTGTCAGAAACTTTTGCGACCAATTTCCCTTCATATCTGTTTTTCCTTCTTTTAAAATTTTTGTGTCACCTGGATTGAAATTATCTGATGCTGCGACATCCGTCTATCTGGTGTGTTGTTCTTATGTAAAAAAGACAATTTCTAGATTTGTTGAACGCATTTCATTAGAAGTGATAATTGTATTGCTGTGAAACTATTTAAACAGTTTAGTGGCTCACATGTCGACACTATACTGTTAGGCATTTATTGTTCCCCCAGCATCAAGCCCGTATTTTAGATACAGAAATAAGAAATGGAATATATCTGCTTGAGCACTGTCTTCTCGATATTTTTGAACAGTATGGAGAATTCCCTTTTCATTATTATGGGAGATTTTAATGCCAGGACAGGTAAATCAAACGCTAGGGAAGTTACTCTCCCTGACACTAATGTTTGGAACGTTTGATGACAATAATACTAAAGAAGATGAAGCATATCTTAGAAATTCCAAAGATGAAATTATGAATGAATTTGGATGTTACTTATTGAAATTGTGCGAAGAATTCTCATTAATAATTCTAAATGGTGTTTCCTCAGTTGATAAGCACGGAGACTTATACATAATAGCACATAATGGGGCAAGTATCATAGATTATTTTTTGATTTCAAGGTGCCTTTTTGAACATGCTCTAAGCATGAGAGTGCTCAACATTGCTGAATCTAAACATTTACCTATTGAATTAAGATTAAACCTACCAAGAAATGTAAAACGCATTCAAAATAAATCTGTAAAAACGTGTCATTAAAAGGGTTCATTTGGAACAAGGATCGTTTTAGATGAATATCAACAGGCCTTCGAGTCACAAGAGATACTAGATATTTTGAACGAAGCTGTAATTCTGATGACTACTGATGTCAACCTGGCACTGAATAAATTTTACGAATGTTTGACTCTCGTAGGCCAATGTATGAAAAAACATATTGTTATAGGTGAAAAGAACAACAATTCCTGGTTCGATAGTGAATGTCGAAATGCAAGATCAGACTTATTGCAATCCTTGAAAAATTTTACATATTGCAAGAACACAATACAAGTTGAGGAACTGAGGCTTACTTACACTAGTAAACGAAGAGAATACAAACATTTGCTTGTTAGAAAACAAAAAGAAAATAAATTGCGCATTCTGGCTACTCTTGAGACAAATAAAATGCCCCCAAGAAATTCTGGGGGACTGTTAAGTCAAAGGTAGGTACGAAAGCACTAGAAAACTCCATCACAATTGAAGAATGGTACAATCACTTTCATAAAGTTTATAACGACTTTGAACAGGAAAACGAAGTATATTCTGGAATCAGCGATTATTTTGTACCTTTAGCTAATCAGATGACTAACAATAATAATAGTGACACTAGTTTCTGTTGTAATTTAGATACTTCCGCCCTCGACTGGGAAATAACAGAATTGGAGGTTAAAAATGCAGTACGATCACTTCGAAATGGTAAAGCTGCTGGAACCGATGGATTCAGTGGTGAATTTTACAAGTATGCTCCTCCATTAGTCGTTTCTTTTTTGACCAAATTTTTCAATAGACTGTTTGATTCCGGGACATTTCCACTCATGTGGGCAGAAGCAATTATACATCCTCTGCATAAAAAAGGTAATGTTAATTTTCCGGACAATTACCGAGGCATCTCATTGTTAAATGTAAGTGGCAAATTATACACCTCTATTCTGAAAAAAACGTCTTACAGAGTGGGTGGAAGAAAATAATGTAATCAATGAGTCACAGGCAGG
>CM031609.1:89979130-89981630 GCA_018398815.1 Conus ventricosus
AATTTAGATCTCTGCCTTCTCGAGTTGCACAATCAACATTCATCACATTTTTTAGTGTATTCGATCGTAATAGGTTTGATTCTCAAAGTTCAAGGGTTTTTTTTTCGTCTTTCTTCCCGATAGTTTTAGATCACATTGCGCTTTATTCATACATTAAATTTCAAATGTGCCATTTTGGTGTTAATTGTTTTATGGGAGTTCTTAGAATGATGAAGAAGTCATGCACTGCCATCGTCTGAGTCTGCACTTATGTGTAAACCATACTAGTGCGCCAATGCCAGCACGCCAGCGCGAATGTCCACACACACACATACCCCCCCCCCCACACACACACACACACACACATACACACATGGGCACGCATGCACGCACGCACACACATACACACACGTGCACGCACACACGCACGCTTGCACCTCGCACGCGCACGCACACAACCACACACACATACACACACACACACGCGCGCGCACACACACACACACACACACACACACACACACACACACACACACACACACACACACACACACACACACACACACACACACACGTGCGCGCGCGCGCGCACGTACGCACGCACACACGCACGCACGCACGCACGCACGCACACACACACACACACACACACACACACACACACACACACACACACACACACACACACACACACACACACACACACACTGTTGGCATTAAGACAATGCTATTCGCAATGCTATGTAATCATATTCTGCCATCCTCATCTTTCCGCTGAGAGGAATGAATTTAAAAAAAAATCCTGTTCAGCGGACATGACGTTCCCATGAGCTACCCAGCACCGATACTTTTGTCCTTCACAGCTAGATTTAGCCACAGCTCTAGAGAGTTGTCCACCTTGGTGTAACATTCCTGGGGGGGGGGGGGGGGGGGGGGGGGGGTGATATCCGGAGCGGGAGATGGGATCAAGAATCGTGAGTTCAAAGTTGATACCCACGTTCTCTGCTGACAAGAAGGACAGCATGCTTTTCAGAGATTGGAAATACTGGAAGGATTTGTCAAAGGGCTCGTTGGAAGCAGGGTTGTTTTTTTCGTTACTCCAAGCAAAAAATACACAACAAAAAGCCTGTGGTTGTTAGTGCTTTAGCAACAGCTACTGTTGTTGGTGCTGAAGGAGATGTTGGTGCTGCAGGTGATGTGAATGGTGATGGTGATGGCTGATGATCATAGCTGATGTGTAAGAGGTGACGTTGAGGTTTGACGCCACTGCGCGTTTTTTTTTCTTTCTTCTTTATTATCGAGAGTAATAGATAAGGACGTTTATGTGTGTGTGTGTGTGTGTGTGTGTGTGTGTGTGTGTGTGTGTGTGTGTGTGTGTGTGTGTGTGTGTGTGTGTGTGTGTGTGTGTGTGTGTGTTGTGTGTGTGTTGTGTTGTGTGTTTTTTACATTCAGCCCTCGCTCAAGACGGGAACAAAAAAATAAATTGGCAAAATCAAAAATGAACAAACGAACAAAAAACAACAACAAACAAACAAAACAAAAAAAACCACCAACAACAACCAACTAACCAACCAACAAACAAGAGACTGAATACAAAAAAAAAGAGTTTGAAAATACAGAAAATGGAAAATAACATCAATGAAACGTAACACACTTCCACTTTAACAACCCCCATCCAGAAAACGCCCCTCCCCAAACGCCCACCCAAACACTTGTACACTTTCGCAAACAAGCAACACACGAACATACATAGTGAGCGACGGGGTGAAGAGAGACGTTGAAGCTAGTAGACCTGTTTTCATTCTTCGGTTTATTTTGTTAGCTGGTGGCGGTGCTGTTGAAGTTCTCTGGCAGTACAGTTATTGTTGTCCCAATACTGGAGGCAGCAGTGTGTATCTGTGTGCGTGGGGGATAGAAGAAAAAGAAACACCCGAAGGTGCTGGGAAGGACCCAGAGAAGCACTGTCTTCACCTGCCTTTAGAGCAGTCCTGTACCACCCTGGAGGCCTGCGCTGTGTTGACGATGGGTACAGGCACGCGCAGGACACTCCAATAAGATATCAAGGGACATAACTGCTCCTGAACAGAGGTAAATTAGACTACAGGATGCAGCTCATAACAGCCTTAAAGTAGCATCCCCATGGGTTGTACCAGGCCGTATTTCATGACTGCAGAGCCCACCGGCGAAAAACACCACCCTCCAGCTGCCGAGCACACCCCACAGACCCAACCACCCTGCCCACGGACAGATGAAGACAGTGCCACTCCAGACACAGCCAAGCGTTCGCCATACGGTCTTATGTGCCCTAAGAGAGAATCCAAAGTTGTAGTCTTTCCCACTGTCAACAGGACTTTCCCTGTGGTCAGTGGGTCTTTCCTCACCGTCACTGGACCTTTCTCCAGGGTCAGCCTAGTTAAGGCAAAGAAGAAAAAGAAACACCCGAAGGTGCTGGGGAGGACCAGAGAAGCACTGTCTTCACCTGCCTTTATATATATATTATAATGGCAGAATTATCTGCCAC
>CM031609.1:89991630-90001630 GCA_018398815.1 Conus ventricosus
GCCCAGATTTACCCACAGCTCTAGAGAGTTGTCGACCTTGGTGTAAGATTCCTGGAGGTATTTAATATTCGGAGCGGAGATGGGAAGGAGAATCGTGAGGGAAAAGTTAATACCCACTTTCTCTGCTGTCAAGAAGGCCAGCGTGTTGTCAGAGATTGGAAATACTGGAGGGATTTGTCAAAGGGTTCGCTGGAAGCAATTTTGTTTATGTTTTGTTTTTAATCTAAGCAAAAAAAAAAAAAGCCTGTGGTCGTCAGTGCCTTTGCAGCAGCTGCTGTTGTTGCTAAAGTAGACGTTGCTTCTGCCGGTGGTGGAGATGGTGATAGTGATGGGAGACAGCGATAGCAGATGTGTAAGAGGTGACGTTGAGGTTTTGACAGCCCCTGGTCGTTGACGCTGGTAGATTTGTTTGTTTCTTTGGGTTATCTAGCTCGCTGTTGAGGATGCTTCTGTTGTTGATGGTACCATTATTGTTGTCTACATATTGGAGGCAGCTATTTGTATGTGTGTGTTAGGCGGGAAGGGTTGCGCGTGTGTGAGTGTGTTGTGTGTGTGTGTGTGTGTGTGTGTGTGTGTGTGTGTGTGTGTGTGTGTGTGTGTGTGTGTGTGTGTGTGTGTGTGTGTGTGTGTGTGTGTGTGTGTGTGTGTGATCTTTATGAACTTCTTGAACAGAGCGTCAACAATGCCGGTGATGATTTGTATGTAACTTAAGAAGCTGTGACAAATATTCCTCAAACAGTCTGGGTTATTGCGACATGATCTGCAGATGGAAGGATGGATGTTCGGGTGTGGGCCTGGCTCTAAGATAGAAATAGGGAGGGGATTGGCACTGGGGGGGGGGGGGGGGGGGAGCGGGAGGAGAGGACAAGAGGCAAATGTTGGTTTTGATCTTTGTTTGTTGTGTCGACACCAAATGTAATTTGAACTAGCACCCCGAGCGAGTATGTCACCCTTTCAGACTATTTTCATTGTGTGTTTGTTGCTGTTGTTGTTGTTGTTGTTGCTGGTGCTGTTGTTGTTGTTGTTGTTGTTGTTGTTGGTGGTGGTGTTCCTGCTGCTTTTTAACATCCTTTCTTCCAAAACGCACATACTCTTCTCTCTCTCTCTCTCTCTCTCTCTCTCTTCTCTCTCTCTCTCTCTCTCTCTCTCTCTCTCTCTCTCTCTCTCTCTCTCTCTTTGTGTCTCTCTCTCTGTTTCTGTGTCTCTCTTTCTTTCTCTCTCTCTCTCTCTCTCTCTCTCTCTCTCTCTCTCTCTCTCTCTCTCTCTCTCTCTCTCTCTCTCTCTCTCTTCATGAAACATTTTTAAAAGATACTGGCAAATATGTAACAGAAGATGTAGACACGCGGAAGAAAATCATCAATGAATAAAAGTTCAAAATACTGAGGGGATATCACTTATATTTTATTTTTATTGTTTAGAATACATATTTGACCTTGAAGCTTGATGGTTCAAGTGAGTGGTTTTCAGAATATCAAACCAGATACATTATCTGTACAGAGAATGTGTGTGAATGGGGAGAAGGGAGGATAAGGATGTAAATGCGTGCGTGCAAGTCGATGGAAGATAGGATGGATCAGTGTGCGTATGTGAAGGGAATGGTTGTTGTGTGAGAATTATTTTGCACTAGAACATACACAAGAAACACAAATGAGTGATGAAAATGGACAACCTTTCTAAATTTTGCTTAGTTGTGTAGACACCTAATTTGCAGTTTTTCTTTTGTTTTCTTTTCTTCTATGCAAGAAAAAAAGACATTGTACCCTCTTGACAAAAAAAGCCATTAGCCAATGTCAATAAAAGATGTGAGTGTCAGTGTCAGTGTGTGTGTGTGCGTGTGTGTGTGTCTGTGTGCGTGCGTGCGTGCGTGCGTGAGTGCGTGCGTGCGTGCGTGTGCGCGCGCGCGCGTGTGTGTGTGTGTGTGTTCCACAATCGAATGAATGTTTTTGGTGCTGTCTCATCTTTTGAGCCATCTCAGTGGCGTTGCATTACCACCAATCCTCAATGTCCCGACACCACCAATCCTCAATGACCCGACACCACCAATCCTCAATGTCCTGACACCACCAACCCTCAATGTCCTGACACCACCAATCCTCAATGTCATGACACCACCAATCCTCAATGTTCTGACACCACCAACCCTCAATGTCCTGACACCACCAATCCTCAATGTCATGACACCACCAATCCTCAATGTCCTGACACCACGAACCCGCAATGTCCTGACACCACCAATCCTCAATGTCATGACACCACCAGTCCTCAATGTTCTGACACCACCAACCCTCAATGTCCTGACACCACCAATCCTCAATGTCCTGACACCACCAATCCTCAATGTCCTGACACCACCAGTCCTCAATGTCCTGACACCACCAATCCTTAATGTCCTGACACCACCAATCCTCAATGTCCTGACACCACCAATCCTCAATGTCCTGACACCACCAATCCTCAATGTCCTGACACCACCAATCCTCAATGTCCTGACACCACCAATCCTCAATGTCCTGACACCACCAATCCCCAATGTCCTGACACCACAAATCCCCAATGTCCTGACACCACCAATCCTCAATGTCCTGACACCACCAATCCTCAATGTCCTGACACCACCAATCCCAATGTCCAGACACCACCAATCCCCAATGTCCTGACACCACCAATCCTCAATGTCCTGACACCACCAATCCCCAATGTCCTGACACCACCAATCCCCAATGTCCTGACACCACCAGTCCTCAATGTCCTGACACCACCAATCGTAAATGTCCTGACACCACCAATCCCCAATGTCCTGACACCACCAATCCTCAATGTCCTGACACCACCAGTCCTCAATGTCCTGACACCACCAACCCTCAATGTCCTGACACCACCAACCCTAAATGTCCTCACACCACCAGTCCTCAATGTTCTGACACCACCAACCCTCAATGTCCTGACACCACTAGTCCTCAATGTACTGACACCACCAATCCACAATGTCCTGACACCACCGATCCTCAATGTGCTGACACCACCAGTCCTCAATGTCCTGACACCACCAATCCACAATGTCCTGACACCACCGATCCTCAATGTCCTGACACCACCAATCCACAATGTCCTGACACCACCGATCCTCAATGTCCTGACACCACCAGTCCTCAATGCCCTGACACCACCAGTCCTCAATGTCTGACACCACCAACCCTCAATGTCCTGACAACACCAGTTCTCAATGTCCTGACACCACCAGTCCTCAATGTCAAGTTGCCATGAGGAGACACTCCTGAGCATGCACAGAACTGCACGTGAATCACTTTGAGGTGTTCAGTGACGCCTGTTCTGATCAAACACATGCACAGAACTGCACGTGAATCACTTTGAGGTGTTGAGTGACGCCTGTTCTGATCAAACACATGCACAGAACTGCACGTGAATCACTTTGAGGTGTTGAGTGACGCCTGTTCTGATCAAACACATGCACAGAACTGCACGTGAATCACTTTGAGGTGTTCAGTGACGCCTGTTCTGATCAAACACATGCACAGAACTGCACGTGAATCACTTTGAGGTGTTGAGTGACGCCTGTTCTGATCAAACACATGCACAGAACTGCACGTGAATCACTTTGAGGTGTTGAGTGACGCCTGTTCTGATCAAACACATGCACAGAACTGCACGTGAATCACTTTGAGGTGTTCAGTGACGCTGTTCTGATCAAACACATGCACAGAACTGCACCTGAATCACTTTGAGGTGTTGAGTGACGCCTGTTCTGATCAAACACATGCACAGAACTGCACGTGAATCACTTTGAGGTGTTCAGTGACGCCTGTTCTCATCAAACACATGCACAGACCTGCACGTGAATCACTTTGAGGTGTTCAGTGACGCCTGTTCTGATCAAACACATGCACAGAACTGCACGTGAATCACTTTGAGGTGTTCAGTGACGCCTGTTCTGATCAAACACATGCACAGAACTGCACGTGAATCACTTTGAGGTGTTGAGTGACGCCTGTTCTGATCAAACACATGCACAGAACTGCACGTGAATCACTTTGAGGTGTTCAGTGACGCCTGTTCTGATCAAACACATGCACAGAACTGCACGTGAATCACTTTGAGGTGTTCAGTGACGCCTGTTCTGATCAAACACATGCACAGAACTGCACGTGAATCACTTTGAGGTGTTGAGTGACGCCTGTTCTGATCAAACACATGCACAGAACTGCACGTGAATCACTTTGAGGTGTTGAGTGACGCCTGTTCTGATCAAACACATGCACAGAACTGCACGTGAATCACTTTGAGGTGTTCAGTGACGCCTGTTCTGATCAAACACATGCACAGAACTGCACGTGAATCACTTTGAGGTGTTGAGTGACGCCTGTTCTGATCAAACACATGCACAGAACTGCACGTGAATCACTTTGAGGTGTTCAGTGACGCCTGTTCTGATCAAACACATGCACAGACCTGCACGTGAATCACTTTGAGGTGTTCAGTGACGCCTGTTCTGATCAAACACATGCACAGAACTGCACGTGAATCACTTTGAGGTGTTCAGTGACGCCTGTTCTGATCAAACACATGCACAGAACTGCACGTGAATCACTTTGAGGTGTTGAGTGACGCCTGTTCTGATCAAACACATGCACAGAACTGCACGTGAATCACTTTGGGGTGTTCAGTGACGCCTGTTCTGATCAAACACATGCACAGAACTGCACGTGAATCACTTTGAGGTGTTCAGTGACGCCTGTTCTGATCAAACACATGCACAGAACTGCACGTGAATCACTTTGAGGTGTTCAGTGACGCCTGTTCTCATCAAACACATGCACAGACCTGCACGTAAATCACTTTGAGGTGTTCAGTGACGCCTGTTCTGATCAAACACATGCACAGAACTGCACGTGAATCACTTTGAGGTGTTCAGTGACGCCTGTTCTGATCAAACACATGCACAGAACTGCACGTGAATCACTTTGAGGTGTTCAGTGACGCCTGTTCTGATCAAACACATGCACAGAACTGCACGTGAATCACTTTGAGGTGTTCAGTGACGCCTGTTCTGATCAAACACATGCACAGAACTGCACGTGAATCACTTTGAGGTGTTGAGTGACGCCTGTTCTGATCAAACACATGCACAGAACTGCACGTGAATCACTTTGAGGTGTTGAGTGACGCCTGTTCTGATCAAACACATGCACAGAACTGCACGTGAATCACTTTGAGGTGTTCAGTGACGCCTGTTCTGATCAAACACATGCACAGAACTGCACGTGAATCACTTTGAGGTGTTCAGTGACGCCTGTTCTGATCAAACACATGCACAGAACTGCACGTGAATCACTTTGAGGTGTTGAGTGACGCCTGTTCTGATCAAACACATGCACAGAACTGCACGTGAATCACTTTGAGGTGTTGAGTGACGCCTGTTCTGATCAAACACATGCACAGAACTGCACGTGAATCACTTTGAGGTGGTCAGTGACGCCTGTTCTGATCAAACACATGCACAGAACTGCACGTGAATCACTTTGAGGTGTTCAGTGACGCCTGTTCTGATCAAACACATGCACAGAACTGAACGTGAATCACTTTGAGGTGTTCAGTGACGCCTGTTCTGATCAAACACATGCACAGAACTGCACGTGAATCACTTTGAGGTGTTCAGTGACGCCTGTTCTGATCAAACATATGCACAGAACTGCACGTGAATCACTTTGAGGTGTTGAGTGACGCCTGTTCTGATCAAACACATGCACAGAACTGCACGTGAATCTTTTTGAGGTGTTCAGTGACGCCTGTTCTGATCAAACACATACACAGAACTGCACGTGAATCACTTTGAGGTGTTCAGTGACGCCTGTTCTGATCAAACACATGCAGAGAACTGCACGTGAATCACTTTGAGGTGTTCAGTGACGCCTGTTCTGATCAAACACATGCACAGAACTGCACGTGAATCACTTTGAGGTGTTCAGTGACGCCTGTTCTGATCAAACACATGCACAGAACTGCACGTGAATCACTTTGAGGTGTTCAGTGACGCCTGTTCTGATCAAACACATGCACAGAACTGAACGTGAATCACTTTGAGGTGTTCAGTGACGCCTGTTCTGATCAAACACACGCACAGAACTGCACGTGAATCACTTTGAGGTGTTCAGTGACGACTGTTCTGATCAAACACATGCACAGAACTGCACGTGAATCACTTTGAGGTTTCAGTGACGCCTGTTCTGATCAAACACATGCACAGAACTGCACGTGAATCACTTTGAGTGTTCAGTGACGCCTGTTCTGATCAAACATATGCACAGAACTGCACGTGAATCACTTTGAGGTGTTGAGTGACGCCTGTTCTGATCAAACACATGCACGGAACTGCACGTGAATCACTTTGAGGTGTTCAGTGACGCCTGTTCTGATCAAACACATGCACAGAACTGCACCTGAATCACTTTGAGGTGTTGAGTGACGCCTGTTCTGATCAAACACATGCACAGAACTGCACGTGAATCTTTTTGAGGTGTTCAGTGACGCCTGTTCTGATCAAACACATACACAGAACTGCACGTGAATCACTTTGAGGTGTTCAGTGACGCCTGTTCTGATCAAACACATGCACAGAACTGCACGTGAATCACTTTGAGGTGTTCAGTGACGCCTGTTCTGATCAAACACATGCACAGAACTGCACGTTAATCACTTTGAGGTGTTCAGTGACGCCTGTTCTGATCAAACACATGCACAGAACTGCACGTGAATCACTTTGAGGTGTTCAGTGACGCCTGTTCTGATCAAACACATGCACAGAACTGAACGTGAATCACTTTGAGGTGTTCAGTGACGCCTGTTCTGATCAAACACATGCACAGAACTGCACGTGAATCACTTTGAGGTGTTCAGTGACGCCTGTTTGATCAAACACATGCACAGAACTGCACGTGAATCACTTTGAGGTTTTCAGTGACGCCTGTTCTGATCAAACACATGCACAGAACTGCTCGTGAATCACTTTGAGTGTTCAGTGACGCCTGTTCTGATCAAACATATGCACAGAACTGCACGTGAATCACTTTGAGGTGTTCAGTGACGCCTGTTCTGATCAAACACATGCACGGAACTGCACGTGAATCACTTTGAGGTGTTGAGTGACGCCTGTTCTGATCAAACACATGCACAGAACTGCACCTGAATCACTTTGAGGTGTTGAGTGACGCCTGTTCTGATCAAACACATGCACAGAACTGCACGTGAATTACTTTGAGGTGTTCAGTGTCGCCTGTTCTGATCAAACACATGCAGAACACCACGTGATGAGTTTCCCTGCTGATGACGATGGTGGCATGTGCGCATGGCCGGAGTGACTGAGCTGTCTCTATGCGCATGGCCGGAGTGACTGAGCTGTCTCTATGCACATGGCCGGAGTGACTGAGCTGTCTCTATGGGCATGGCCGGAGTGACTGAGCTGTCTCTATGCGCATGACCAGAGTGACTGAGCTGTCTCTACAAAGCGTAGCACCATGGACGTCAAGCGGCTGTCTCCGTGAACAGCCAATGCCGGTGACCCTGGCAATGCCGGTTAGAAATCGCTGGAATGGAAATAGTAATCATAGTGTGAGGGTGACACAAAGGAATGAGACTGGGGTTAAGAACTGCAAATGAAATGGATGGTGCACGAAGGCGAATACTGTAAGAGTGAAATGAAGAAAAAACGAAACGTGTCTTTTTTTGAAGACCGTATTCCCAAACTATTTTGAAAAACAGGAAAAGGGAAAATGATTTTGGAAAGAAAAGATAAGGTAAAGAGAATTGGAAGGATTTACAAATAAACCTCTATAAAAGAAGAGAAGGATGGGCTGGAGGACTAAACAAACAAGAGAGAGAGAGAGAGAGAGAGAGAGAGAGAGAGAGAGAGAGAGAGAGAGAGAGAGAGAGAGAGAGAGAGAGAGGACATTTCCAACATTTCACTGCTACTGCCACAAGTAACAGGTAATTCAGCCGGTGTAACGCCCGTGTGGATACCTGTAAGAGAGAGAGAGAGAGAGAGAAGAGAGAGAGAGAGAGAGAGAGAGAGAGAGAGAGAGAGAGAGAGAGAGAGAGAGAGAGAGAGAGAGAGAGAGAGAGAGAGAGAGAGAGAGAGAGTATTACACCTAGGACGGAGGTCACTGAACGACTGTATACCATGTTTTCCGCTTTTTGACAAATCAGTAGCCAGTTCATTTATAAAGAAAGAAAATAATTGGGGACTCAGAAGACAGCCTTGTTTCACACCTCTAGGACATTCAAAGCAATCAGAATAATTACACTTGTCACCCACACATGCCAAACATTATCGTATATGCTTCTAAGGGCATTATACAGTTTACCTTTTACACCATTTTTCCTCATGATCGCCCAAAGCCCATTTCTGTTAACTGAATCAAATGCCTTTCTAAAATCGACAAAAGCAACATATAGTTTAGTTCTTTTTTGCAAAAAACTTTTCAACAATTGCATACAATGAGAAAATATGATCGACAGTACTGTACCCTGCTCTAAAACCTTCTTGCTCTTCAATAATCTTGCTTTCTTGTTCTGCCCATTTCGTTATTCTTTTATTTAGTATATGTGTATAAACTTTACTAACAACACTTGTTAGGGCAATACCACGATAATTGTCTGGTTGGTTTACGTCTTCTTTCGTATGCAAAGGTACAAAGATAGATTTAGACCATTCAATAGGAAAGACTCCCATATGAAACAGCTTATTAAAGTAAACCACGAGGAAATCAACAAATGAGGCGTCAGCATGTTTTAACATTTCAGCAACGATTTTGTCTGGCCCTGCTCTTTTCCCGGCTTTGAGTTTACCTATACTGGCGAAAACCTCCTGCCTGGAAATAGGGCTATTGAACATTATGTCTGATGTGTGATCATTAGTATCTCCCGTGACATCAATTTCCCCAGTCTGTTCCTCGCCATTTGTTTCATTGAATACACTAAAGAAGTGTTTATACCATTGTTCTGAAGTGATTGTGTTATAAATAGCCGATTTTCTGTTCACTGATCGGATTGTTTGCCAAAACAGCTTAGGATCGTTAATGGACTGCTGCAATTTCTCTAATCTCGCTTGATCAAAATCATTTTTTTCTTTTTGTTAAGTAAATATGTCACACTGTCACTTTTGGACACATGCATTCATGACAGCATTTACTCCATACGCACACGCAATCTTTCCAATCAACCAAAAGGCGCACTACCGAATGTTTTTTCTTCTCCCTTTCTCCTTCGGGAAAAACACTTTACTAAATCACATCAAACAATTTATAAACAGATTTTATACATGTATCTCTCTTTACACTGAGAGATAAACTAATTCATTCAAGATTCTATAGTCATGGCCTTCACATTACATTAGCCCAAAATCCAGACCAGGAGAATAAGTAATTATTTCAATCATTGATGCTATGCCTGCATCAGATATAAGACTCGTTCCATACTGTCATGATTCCCTGTCTCTCTCAGACATCGTATCGCCCCCTTGAATTCTCCCGTCACTGGAGATATGAGTTCCGACTCCTCTCCCTTGCCTTTTCCTGTTACTGGAGAAATGATGAGTTCCAATTCCTCTCCTTTGACTTCTCCTGTTACTGGAGAGATGATGAGTTCCAACTCCTCTCCCTGGAGTCTTTAATTGCTGGGGCTGAACTACCGGTGTGTTCCCCACACCATGGCCATCTTTAACCACCTCACGGGGTGAAAAGTGAAGGGCGACGGCCGAAGGGCTGAAACACGAATAAAGTTCGTGTAAGTAACCTGCTTCCCAATTTAATTATGAATTCTTTCTTTCTCTTTTCTTTAGGTTTTCCCCTGTAGCTTTCCCCAACTATCTATGGCTCACCTGGTAATGACTGGTCAGCAGTGAGGACCAGCGTCCTGACAGGTTCGAGTCTGTAGGCCATCTGCTGGGCTAAAACTGATTCTTTCCTCCCTCCTCCTAGTGAGTGCATAC
>CM031609.1:90006630-90021630 GCA_018398815.1 Conus ventricosus
GTGTGTGTGTGTGTGTGTGTGTGTGTGTGTGTGTGTGTGTGTGTGTGTGTGTGTGTGTGTGTGTGTGTGTGTGTGTGTGTGTGTGTGTTTCTGGAACCCTTAATGAAGAGAAATCCTGTAAAGTGATATTTATTTCATGTTGTTCTGTTCTATTCTGGATGTTTGGCAGCCAAATTCATCGGGTTGAAGAATGTGCTGCACTTGGGGGGGGGGGGGGGGGGGGTAGCAAACTGTTGGTATTGACAAGTAAATAAGTAATGAATACACAAATAATACATGAACAAATAAACAACAAATTCACTCTGCCTTGCATCTATGTTTCTCACTTTCTAGTTCTAAGTTTCTTTATCAACAAAGCATAGTTTCAAGTACTTCTGGCACATCATTTTGCATTAGAGTAAGAGCTACCAAAGAATTCTGAAAGTGATAAGAAAACTCAGCTCTTTTTTCACCTAAACGTTCATTAGATTTTTTGATGCCCAAGTTTGCCTTCTCTTTTAATACGGTTCCGAACTAAGGGGTTCAAACCACGAAATCCATGAAAAAGTTCATTTGCAGCCTGTAAGCCTATGCTGAACGTCCCTCCATTTACACCTAAAAAGGTTAATATGGAGAACTGGGGCGTTTTCCGTTATAATTACTTCCCAGCAACGAGATGTATCAGTTCTGGTTCAGACGTAACGCAGGCAACCGCTGGACAAGGTATTCCAGAAAGCCTATGATATGCTTTGTTGGGGATTTACAAAATGAAACAAAAAGATGAAAATTGGGTCACAACATAATAAAACGCTGGCGATGTTACAAATCGTTGGTATGTTGGATGTTTGGAGAGGTAGGCGACGAGAAACGCTTTATACCGAAAATTCAGAGAACGCCTACGGAAACTGGTTTTTGCCAACGTTGGAATCTCCTGTAATCAGAGAGCAATCATTTGAATTAACTACACATTCCAACAAGCATCTTTGAACGTGAAAAGTATTTAGAATTCATAAGAACAGGCAATGATACAACTGCCCTCGTCGTTTAGAATGGGAGTTTCGGAGCATAAACAGCCATGTACCGCATATTTTCGGCACTCAATCAACCTGGTTGTCCCCTATGCCGGCGGACGATGAGACGAATTCCATGTTCTTATTCGAATGCCACCAATATAGTGACCTATCGAGCTAAATATAGCATTCAAAGAGCAGGGACCTATCTTACCAAACGTACCAATTGCATGTGAACATTCATTTCATAAGCTCGGTTTCAAATTCATTAAGAAAAATGGACGCAATCGATCCATGACGTTATTCGCACTGCACTGGATTAATATTTCTATGTCCCCTAACGAACAAAACTAAATTGTTAGTTTGGGGGGGGGGGGGGCTTACGGCAGTACGTTTATAATTTTCGAGCGTCCCCCCATGCAACTTGCAATTGTATTAATGAAAAAGATTTTACAATTGTAGGCATCGAAAACAGTCGTACTGACCAATCACACTGTCCAAGTGGCAAGTAGTGTCTCTGTCCGCGCATGTGCGGTAGATAGTGGTCCCGATGAACCCTGCCATCTTGATCAGCCAGTAGGTCTGGAATTGGCTCCGTATACAGAAAAGGTCTAATTATCGGAAGAGCAGGTTAACCTTTTGAAGACTCATCTAGGCCGGACTGAGGGGCACCACAGAGCATTTCGACAGCACCCGCAACTCTTCTCGGGAGAGTCTGAAGCGAGTCTCATCGCTCCGTGGCGAGTCGAAAACTGTGGGCACTAAGGCTGTGTTTGAGGTAAATGGATATAAATCATTTTTTTCGTTATAAGAGCAAAACAAAATCTATTTCATGTAATCGCAATAAGGCACATTTACCAGTTCAATAATAATTTGTGCGCATCTATCATTTAATATGCACTGAATTAAATATTCAGGTTTAACCCGTCACACGTAATGATTGAGTCGTAGAGCTAGTTCATCTCATCTGTTTAGCCTCATCCTATCGTGTTGCCATGGTACAATCATATTAATGTAAATTCTATTTCAAGCTCCACCGTTGTATGCAACCATCATTTAGAAGATGTGATATTTGTGGTGAACAGATTTATTATTTAAAGAATCGAAACGAGTTCAAGTTATGAACTAACATTTTCGTGGATCTAAGTGATCTGTATAATATGAAGATTGACCGCCATTTGAATTAATCCATTAAGGATAAATATAATTGTAATACATCAAGCTCTAAGCCTTGGCGAAAAACTCAGTCAAGGCAGATTGGAATATTCGTATACATTTTTCCTTCTTTGTTTGATGGAGCTTCATCGTAAAGCGATTTTTGAAGAAAATCAATGTAAATGATAGAGCAAGCCTAGTGCAATTGTTAAAAGTGTGTTTAGGAACGTGTGATGGCTGGAATAGTGAAGTGCCACCATAGTGGGCAAGGATCTAAGGCACCACAATTGTTATCTTGCAGGTCTCGATCCCATCTCGTCTGGTTCATTTTAGCACACTCGTCTTCACTTCACCTTCGGCACACGGTCTTTATCCCGCTACATCCTTCGTCGGTGAGGAACGTCTGTGTGTCGACCTTACCGAGATCTTGGAAAGAGGACTGTGAACGTCAGCGGAACTCCGGAACGTCTACGCAATTCAGTGAAGCTGAGTGACAAATCGCTTAAACAATCCCATCCAACACGCCATAACACACTCAGACATTTTTTTCTTACATATATATCATCTTGTGCATGCCTACATTTCTTTTGGTGTGTATCCTCCCGAAGATATTTTTGTAGCACGAGCAACAGTCAATATTCGTGCTACTAAGAAATGAAGGGAAGAAGGACAGAGACTTTGTCGTTATTCTGGTGTATGTTTCAATGATTTATTCTATCATATGTAACTCATTTCATAGGCAACAGACGACTCAACATACAAAGCAACAATACGACATATTTCACCGCAGATCATCATCATCTTTTTCATACTTACTTAATTCAGTTGTTTAATCAAAGATGCAAACCTCTTGATTACATCTTGAAAGAAAGTGAAGGTGTGGACGAAAGCTTGACTTCCCTACTACGGTCTATCGTCTTGCCTGAGCCTCAACCATCAATTATATGAATGGTCTTATCAAAACGTCCACATATTATTTGGGGGCTCGTCCCGGGGATCTTTCGATCTGAAAGTACCTGGAGGTCATGACGGCAGGCAGGATTGTAGACCGCAACCTTCACTTTTTCAAGTGGAGTTTGCGGTGTGCTCTATGATCTATATATGTGTTGACCATCTAAACATATAATTAAAAAAAATTTAAATTTTCACATTTTTTGTCCAAAAATCATTTGTTATTCATATTTCGTCATTCGCGACGGCCTATTTGTTTCTTATCTCCCTAATTTTTAGAAAAGGCCTCAACACAGTTACAGAGAAGTAACGGACCTTGGCCAATTCACACGTCATATTTTCCACGACATAATCTAACATCTTATTAGATCTATTTTACTAGATCTGTTTGTGAAGAAATTTGAATTCAAGATGAGCCGTTTAGTGCAATCTTGACTTATGCTTGGCATTGTGCAGTGGTGTTGTATTTGTGTCGGATTGGACACAGTGATTAGAGTATTGTATGATACTCTAAAGCGGCAATTTCAACGTAAGCTATTAACGTGGGTGCGACGTGGCACCACGGGCCTATTTTGCGGGGCGCCGTATTGTTTCGTACGTACATATTGGAGAATATATTTTTTCAGCACTTCCGTTCGTCAGTTAGCACGTTCGTTCCGTAGCTGTGTGTGCAAACCGTGGTTTGGTTTGTTGACGTGTTTTGAATACACGTGTTTGGGGATTCGAGTGTTGTAATCCCCATTTTTACTACACACGGGATGTGTAGTGTGTTTCCCCATCGTGTGGGGAAAGTTGTTTTCTATAACACTTCTGTGTTTTTGGAACGTGTGCCAAATATCATTTTGGCATTAACGCGTGAACGTATTATTTCGTTTTCCGCGTTATTTGTACTGTTAAATTTGTTAAGACATCAGACTTGCAGGGTAGGCGACATGCCGACAAGAAAGTCCCGACGTCAGGCATCTGCCACTGACGAAATCAGTCTCAAATACAAATTCAGACCTAGTGCGCAATTCCGAGAATGGAAAGCTGAGGCACTAGAGTTTAGAGGCCTAAAAGGAGCAGAACTTGCTCTTTACATCGAGAAGAAGGAACGTGAAGAAAGAGAAGAAAGAAAGGAACGTGGGAGGAAAGAGAAACGAGAGAAGAAGAAAGAGATCGATAAGAAAGAAAGGAAGAAAGAGAGGCGAGAGACAATTACAGCTAGAGTTAGCTAGAGTTTTTAAAGCAGGAAGCAATGTGATGCTCAACAAGTGCTAGCGCCCAAACCATTCTTCAAGACTGTAGTGTCGGCTAAGTCAATTACCTACTTAGATGACAAGGAACGACCTTGAGTCATATTTGACTCAGTTTGAAAAGGTGGCAGTCATAAATGATGGAATGAGAGGAATGGGTGCCAGGTTAGCTCCATTACTCAAGGGCAGAGCTAGGGAAGCGTATGTAAAAACTACCCGCGGCAGAGTCGGCGGACTATAACCTCATCAAACAGGCACTTTTGCATAATATCAACGGAGTGCTGGTCATTACAGACAGAAGTTTCGTACAGCACGCAAAGAGAGCACGATACGTCCATTGTCACTATGGGATCGTTTGTCTATGTGGCTAAGAGGTGTTGAATGTCCCAAACAGGACAGAAAAGATTTAAAGGAAATGTTAATCCTAGAGAAGTTTTCTGAAGCATTGCCTTTTGATCAGGCCGAGATTTGTCAGGGAGAGAGATCCACAGACGGAAAGGAAGCTGTTGCAGCAGCAATCTTTTGAACAGACGAGACTTGTGGAGAGGAGTTTAGCGTGAGAGTAAACCTGATCATCGTAGGTATGGTCATGGGAGTGATAACAGAGGTCCACAACAAGGAAGATCGGAAGGAGGATAAGCCTAGGGGATCTGTACCTGACAGGGGAGGCACGACGAGGGAGAAAGTTATCGCTTCCAATAAATGTTACCGGATTGGAGGACCACATCACCATGGGATGGTCACAAAAGAGAAATGACACAGGCGATGTGCACTACGACAGCGGCTGCACAGTGTCAACAAAAAGATGATCAACAGTTGTGTGAAAGTTGTAAAGGATCGAGTTCAATCCCAATGAACGGTAAAGTCGAAGGAGAAACGTGGATGCAGTGAAGAGATACAGCACTACCATGACGATCGTGAGGAAAGACATAGTTTCCAGAACAATGTTACAACAGTCGAAAAAAGAAGTATCACTGGCATCGCATCAGTCCAGACAGAATCTTCTGTCGAAGTGTACATATGAGACTCCTACTTTTCCAGACAAGACTGAAGAACTTGTTATGGAAAAACCCGTGCCCAGTATTGATTGGGATACACGCAGCAAGAGAGGAGGATCATTAATGTACCCGTTTATCCCATCCAAGCGGCAGCAGTTACCGGCAAGCAGATGAGACCCGCACAAGATCAAAGAAGCAACATTGCAGCATTGTATCCTCCTGCAGAATTGAAAGAAGAACAACTAAAGACCCATCACTCAAGAAGTTTGTTTTGAGTTGCCCGTAAACCAACAACGCACGACCAAGCAAAACAGGTGTTGAAACATCATTTATGATCAAGAAGGGAATACAATACAGGGAAGGAGCGTACCCAACGACGCAACTATACCCAAAGTTGTTGTACTAGGAACTGAGACCTAACGTACTACAAGTAGCCTCATGACATACCAATGTCTGGACACCCGGTGTAAGGCGTACGAAAGAGCGGCTGCTACATGATTTCTTTGGCCAGGAGTGGAAGGTGACGTTCAAAAGATATTGTGCGACATGCGATACCGTGTCAGGATGTATCGGCAGAAATAGTATAGAAAGCGCCATTTCAGCGGATGCCTGCTGATTCGAAATACCGTTCCATCGTGTTGCATGGACATCATCGACGCCATCAACCCCCATGTCATCATCAGGGAAGAGATACATTCTCACCGACCCATCGGATTATGCTACGCGCTACGTACAGCAGGCCAAAAGCACTCCGTAACATCAACACGAGAAGCATGGCTGAAGCCATTGTGGGAAATCTGGACGCGAGTGGGAAATACCACACAAATTCCCACGACAAGGTATCAATTTAATTTTCTGGCCGATGCAAGAGTCAACAGACTCGTGAACATTAAAGGTATCACCACAACGCATACCACGCACAGACCAACGGACTCGTGGAAAGATTTAAATGGCACGTTGAAGGTCATGTTGAAGAAACTTTGTTTAGATCACCCCAAAAGTGGGACTGATTTCTTCTGCAGTATGTTCGCTTCAGGGAAGCGCCCCAAGAAATCACTCAAGTTCTCACCATTGATCTATAATATGGGAACACGTGCGTGGACCAATGCAGGTCTTAAACTAATATGGACAACAGAGCAGGAGACAGTCGGTCAGAAACAACGGCCCGGAAAAATAATGTGCCATCGATCTGAAGGAGAGGACGGAACAGAACACATGCAAGATAGCTCCCGTGCAACAATCTGGACAAGCTTCCGGGGTACGACAAGCCGGAAGCACTACAAACAGGAAAACGAAGATGAGACAATCTCATTCCCTGGGAAATCAAAGTATTAGTTGGCTACTTCCACAGAAACATAACAACTCCAGTTAAACTTGGGGAAAAAGGAACGAACACCATTTCCAGAAGAGTTCAATCCAGTTGATTACAAGATTGAGATAACGGCAAGGAGAAGACTACCCACTTCAATCTCCCTCAAAGAATACTTTGAAAGAGAAGGATTGAAATAACAAGCATTACGTCGCAGTTTGTTATGCAGGAGGAGTCGTGACGAGTATCTGCCAACGGAAGGAAGACAGAGCTAGGAAACTAGTTCATCGTCATGAAAAATATCAGTGCAAACGTATGCCCTTGGCGTGAGAAACGCAAGTGCCATGTTCATAGGGATGATGAGAAATTATTGAGTGACATAAAATCAAAAGATGTCCACAACTTTATTGATGATAATTCTAATCGCTTCTGAACATGGGAGAACATGTTGAGGCAATCAATGCCGTAACATCAGAGACTACATGAGTAGTAGTGTAGGTGTCGAAGAGTGAAAGGACTCTGGAATCCTGCAAATGTATTTATAATAAGTTGAGAAATGCAAAAGAGTTGTGCCATAATTTGATTGTTTTATATCCTGTATTTGAATTATTAATGGACTGTCACCTTCATAGTGTTTGCTTAAATATGGATTTTTCGCTAAGTAGGGGGTATTTGTGACATTCATTCATAAGCTCGTTTCATTTTCATAAGAAAATGACGCAAACAATCGATCACATGACGTCTAGCGCTCTGCTCTGGATTAATATTTCTATGACCAAACGACAAACTAATTGTTAGTTTTGCTTTACGGCGTACGTTAATAATTATCGAGCGTCATGCAGACTTGCAATTTTTGTATTAATAATAAAATGATTTACATTGTAGGCATCGAACACCGTCGCACTGGACCAATCACACGACTGTCAAGTGGCAGTAGTGTCTTCTGTCCGCGCATGTGCGGTAGATATGGCCGTTGAACCTGCCATCTTTGATTCAGCCAGTAGGTCCGTGGAATTGGCTTCCGTAGAAAAGGTCTAATTATCGGAAGAGCAAAGTAACCTTTTTGAAGACATCAGTCTAGCCGGACAGAAGGGCACCACAGAGCATTCGACAGCACCGCAACTCTTTCGGGGAGAGTCTGAACGAGTCTCATCGCTCCGTGGGCGAGTCGAAAACTGTGGGCACTAAGGCTGTGTTTGAGGTAAATGGATCGAAATCATTTTTCGTATAGAGCAACAAATCTATTTCAATTAATCGCATTAAGGCACATTTACCATTTCAATAATAGTTTTGTGCGCGCGATCATTTAAATATGCTCTGAATTAAATATTTCAGGTTTACCGTCACACGAATGATTGATTGTAGAGCTGTCGATCTCATCTGTTTGCTCTCATCATTTCGTGTTGGCCATGTACTATCCAATTATGTAAATTCTATTCAGCTCACCGTTGTATGTAAACAATTTAGAAGATGTGATATTTGTGTGAATGCATATTATTATTTAAAGAATCGTAAAACGAGTTCCAAGTATGAAAACGAAGCCATATTCGTGGATCAAGTGATCTGTATAATATTGAAGATTGACGCCCCATTTGATTAATCCATTCAAGGATTAAATATAATTGTAATACATCAAGCACAAAGCCCTTGGCGAATAACTCTCAGTCAAGGCAATTGGAATATTCGTAAACATTTCCTTCTTTGTTATGAGCTTCATCGTAAAGCGATTTTGAAGGCATCAATTGTAAAATGATAGAGCTAGCTAGTGCAATTGGTAAAGTGTGTTTAAGAACGTGTGATGGATGGAAATAGTGATGTGGCCACAATATGCAAGATCTAAGACAATTGTTATCTTGCAGGGCCCGTATGCACGTCGGTCCGTTTAGTGACTAACCGCGTTTATCTCCTATAAACGGTCGGAAGGCGGGAAAAATCGGTATGCACGTCAATCTGGTTAGCCAATACTAACGGATTTCGCGTATTAAAGTTATCGCACACTCTGGGGGTCCGAAGACGGGCCTAACCGCGTGAATATGGCCGGCACTCTTGTTTTTTCCAAGCACGACAGCGGCGTCTTCTGCGAAGAAACCGATTTTTCCGGGACCGTACTATCCTTCGCACATCGTACGACGACAGAGAAGTGTTTCATAAGTTCCGATATCGTCGGCAAGCACATCCTGAAACTGGACGCTGTCAGGGTGTCAGCTGACATCACTCTCTACGAACGCGGATGCACTCCTCACTCCCCTGCAGCAAGTGCTCGTCACTTTGCGCTACTTGGGCCACGTCAACATTCAGGACGTCTGGTGGAGATTGGTCGGCGTGGAACAGTCGACAGTGAGCCAAACGTGCCAGCAAGTGACTGACGCTATGTTCAGACAAGCCGGGCAACATATCTTCCTTTCTGATCAACAGTGCGAACGATGTGACAAACGAGTGCAACCACTCATGCTACGGATTCCCCAACGCGTGAGGTGTGCATCGGGATGGAACACATGTGCGCATCCAGCGGCCACAATGTGCTACGAGCAGAAACAGATTCGTCAACCAGAAAAGTGTACCAATTCAATCAATGTTCAGGTAGTGACTCTTACACCCCCGCCTCCACCCCCCCCCGCACCTCAAACACACTCTGTTTGCGTGTGTGTGTTGTGTGGTGTGGTGTGTGTGTGAGTGTGTTGTGTAGTGTGAGTGTGGCAGCGTGCGTGCGTGTGCCTCGGTGTGTGTGTGTGAATGTGTGCGGTGATGTGGTGTGTGTGTGTGTTGGCAGTTGTGTGTGTGTGTGGTGAAGTGTTGTGGTGTGCGTGCGTGCGTGGCGTGCGAGCGTGCGTGTGTGTGTCGTGCGTGGCGATGCGTGCGTGCGTGCGTGCGTGCATGCGTGCGTGCGTCGTGCGTGCGCTGTGTGTTGTGTGGTGTGTGTGTGATATTTAGACGAAAATTAAGTGAGTAATGAATTAATTATTGATTTCATCATTTACGGCTGTATATACAGGTGATCTGTGACGCGGACCTCGTCTCATCAACTGTGTGGCCAGTGGCCAGGGAGCGTGCACGAAGGCGAGGGTGTCGTGAAAAGTGCCGTGTTCGAGCGTTTTCGAAAATAATGCCAGAAAACCCCGTGATGGCCTGCTGCTGGGCGACAGTGGATACATGCAGCGGACTGGTTGTTTTACGCCCCTTGCCAACCCACAACACTGCGAGAGAAATACAATGCTAGACACATGTCCTGCTCGAACGTCATGTGGAAAAGAACGCTCGGTGTGCTGAAGCGACGCTGGCATGCCTTTCGGCGTCTTCGTCTGGCACCACACAAGGCCTCAAGGTGATTGTTGTGTGCATCATGCCTGCACAACAGAGCAAGGCGGCTGAAGCAGGACATCCCCTCGGAATTTCTTACAGTGACTCCAGCTCCAGTGATGACGACGGCAGCGACTCTGACCCGAGGCTGAACAACAACGCCCGTCCAGCGACAGAATACAGAGCGGGCCAGAGTGGCTGCGTAAAGCCGCCCAGACAACGCTCATCACAACAACTTCTAGACTTGACGAGCGATGTCTCACATTTACACAAACACAACACACTTGCGACTGGCAACCTAACCCATACTGTCCCATCCTACCAAAGCAAGCAAACTACAATGTTACACAATAATCATTTATTTCCAGAATAGACTAAAGCATCACGTACACCACTCTTCCACCAAAGTGCATCTATCACTAAAACACTGTCTGAACAAAGAAGTTTGAAACTGCTATACAACCAACATGTTAGTCGTGACTAGATTTCTTAACAATCCACCAAGGGCTGGAACAGAAGAAGAAGAATGAAGAAGAAGAAGAAGAAGATGAAGAAGAAATGCGAATCCATAGCACTCATGGCTGCAAATAATTCACTATGAGTAAACCGCAAAAAAGATTAAATAGTGAAAGATACACGACAACAGCCACAACTCGAAACAAGGTGAAACCTTCACAATACATTGAGCATATCTTTGACCTATTTCACGTTTTGAAAAAATAACAAAAAAAAAAACAAGGTAAACCGTTCACGAATACATGAGTTCCATATGCTTTTACCCATTACTAAAAAATAACAACCAAACAAAGGTGAAACCTTCACAAATACATTGAGCCATAGTGCTTTGACCATTACTTGAAAAAAACAACCAAAACAAGGTGAAACTTCACAAATACATTGAGCATATGCTTTGACATTACTTAAAAATAACAACCAAAACAAGGTGAAGACCTTCACGAATACATTGAGCCAATATGACTTTGACATTCTTAAAAAAATAAAACCAACCAAAACAAGGTGAAACTTCACAAATACATTGAACCATATGCTTTGAACCATTACTTTGGACATTACTTAAAAAATAACAACCAAAACAAGGTGAAACCTTCACAAATACATTGAGCCATATGCTTTGAACCATTACTTAAAAAATAACAAACAAAACAAGCAAAATAACATGAAACAAAAAAAATAAAAGAAACATAAAGCCAACAAAGAAAACATATCACAATGCCCTCAAAATACATTTTCATTCAATGTCAAAAAAATTGTTTGAATTAGAAGTAGAGAAACTAGGCTCCAAAGTTTGATGGGAACGTTCCATGTTTCGAACCGGTGGCAAACCACCATTCCAGAATTCTCTAACCCAGAAACTAATTTCCGGTCCCACTCTCTCAGCTTCTCAATCCAGCTGGCATCGTCCGAATTTTCAGCTCGTTATAACCAACCGCTAATCTAAACCTGCTTCACCTCTCATCTTACATTTACATCCATTCATCAACCCATTCAGAATCTTAGTCATAGTATGAACCATTGCAAGCTGTCTCTCCAGCACATCTTACGCTTTTTTTTCGTTGTCGCAGGGGTGACGGCACCCAGCAACAGAGTATCTGACTTGCCGTTGTGAATGGCACCAAGATCCTCCCTCCATCCTCCCTCTCAGACTTGGATGAAACAGACTGGGTTGTCTGCAGCAATTAAGCTGTAATGTAAATAACTCTAAGCCAACAACGCTATCAAATCTTCCTCGAATCAAATCAAGATGAGTCATTTAAACCCCTTGCAAACTTAATTACACAAACATCTACTTGCATTTATATCAGTTGTTTACGTTTTTTCATGAACTGTGTGGAAATTTTTCACTTTACCAGCCACTGCTGGACTAAGAGAGTTGAAGTGGTTGTCTCCGGCATTTGTCAGAACCAGTGGAGATAGCTGGTCTGCAGCTGTATTGAAATAAATTCCATTCAAATTAGCTTTCACAGGTACAAACGTGTGTAGTTGTGGGTGTGGTGCTGTGAGTGTGTGTGTGTGTGTTGGTGTGTGTGTGTGTGTGTGTAGAGTGAAGAGAGAGAAGAGACAAGACAGTAGAGAGAGAGAGAGAGAGAAGAAGAGAGAGAAGAGAGAGAGAATTTATCTGACCCGCATGCAGGATGTCTGGAACACTGGACCAACAGTTGCTAGATCTCCGAAAGTGTCGAAGCCTGCAGTGCGGTTGTCATCTTTTCCCTGCAATGAGCCATTCAATAAACATTCTCTGTAAATAATGAGAAACCCTAAGTTTAGATTTAGATCTTAATGTTACGTTAAAATTAGTTAAGTTTAGAATTCCGCCTGCAGTCGTCTCGCTTTGCAACTAATCTATAATGACAAGACCAGCGTGTGTGAATCATTTAGGTCAAGTGTAATTCAATGGCATCGTTAAATATAATGAAATAAAACAAGTAACTCACAACCGTCAATCACAGAGAACAAGTAATGACTTGTCCCCTATGATAGCAATAATCACTTCTTCGTAGGGCACATGGGGGCGCTGGGTGCTGGCCCTGCCTCCCGTTTTCGCCTTCGCCTCTTCTTTTTGTTTAGAACCGACGCATCAAGTGCTCTCCAATACTCCTTCAAATCCGTTGAGAGTTCCCACTAACCATACGCCGCATGCGTTCACCTATGATGCCTATTCTCTGCATATTTCCTTCTGCATTCTCACTTGGTTAGGGTGGCGCTGTGGCTGCTGATAGGGTCATAGATGTTTTTTCTACTTGCAGCTCTTCAAGTAGTCTTCTAACTTCCTAAGCACTGAAGTTTAGCCTTTCCTGGCCCTTTTTTCCGACTTTCGTCCGTACTGCTGCAAATTCAGTGTAGTTGATTAAACACGAAAGCACACAGCGAGCGTTTGCCCAGTAAAACATGCGTTTAGGCTATATCGTTTCTGTTTAGCGCGTCGTGCATGACCAAATCCGGTTAGGGTTATACTCGTTAGGGCCGCCGTATAGCCTAACCGCGTTTAAGCTCTAAACGCGTTTAAGCGAACCGCTTCTGACGTGCATAACGCGCCCAGGTCTCGTCCCATCTCGACTGTTTTCATTTTTTACAACCTCGTCCTTCATCTTCACCTTCGGCAAACAACCGTCCTTTTAGGCGTTACCCGCTACATCCTTCGCGGGAGGAAACGTGCTGGTGTGTCGCCCTTACCGAGATCGTGGAAGAGGACTGTGAACGTCAGCGGAGACTTCCGACGGCAACGCAATCCCGTGAAGCTGAGTGACAAAATCGCGTAACACGTGATCCCTCCATATCCAAGCAACGCGCATAACACACTCAGTACATTTTTTTCTACCGATATATATCATCTTGTGCATTAGACTACATTTCTTTTGTGTGTATCCTCCCGAAGTTATTTTTGTAGCTCAGCAGACAGTCTATATCGTGCTAACTGCATGAAGTGAAGGGAAGAAGGACAGAGACTTTGTCGTTTATTGTGATATGTGCATGATTATTTCTTTCATATGTAACTCATTTCATAGGCAACAGACGGACATCAACATACAAAGCAACAATACGACATATTCACCGCAGATCATCATCATCTTTATTCATACTTAATTAAATTCAGTTGTTGAATCAAAGATCAAACCTCTTGATTACATCTGTGGAAAGAAAGTGAAGGGTGTGGACGAAAGCTTGACTTTCCTACTACGGTCTATCGTTCTTGCCTGAGCACTCAACCATCATTTATGAATGGGGTCTTATCAAAACGTCACAATGCACAAGGATTTTGAGTAGTAGCCTTGATACTCAACTGAATTTGTCTAAATTCCTCTTTTTGGCTTTGAAACGCAGAGCAAGTTTTGCTTTATGAACACATTTTTCTGAGATTATTGCGGTTCATATGGGATTTCTGGCAATGTGTGAATGTTACGTTTGTTTGTCTCGTTTCCAATTTAACAGTTGTTTGCCTTCTCTTCATTGTAACGGGCCACAGGCCTATACACAATAAAACATTTGTCATTGTCATTGTCTCTCTCTCTCTCTTCTCTCTCTTCTCTCTCTCTCTCTCTCTCTCTCTCTCTCCTCTCTCTCTCTCTCTCTCTCTCTCTCTCTCCACACACACACACACACACACACACACACACACACACACACACACACACACACGCACGCACGCACGCACGCACGCACGCGCATACACACACACACACACACACACACACACACACACACACATACGCGCCCGCGCGCGCGTGCACGCACGGACGCACGCACGCACGCACGCACGCTCGCATGCACACCCACAAGCATGCACGCACGGTTGCATGCACGTACACAAGCATGAACGCACGCACGCACACACGCACCCCCCCCCCCCCCCCCCCCCCCCCCCCCCCCCCCCCCCGCCCACACACACACACACACACATGGGCATGCAGACACACAACAAAACAGATACACACACACAGAGCCACAGACTCACTGACAGACACACAAATAAACGTGCATCCAACAAGGAGAGCCTAGCGCAATCAAATACCGCCACCATTAGCACAGCGCCAAAGACTCTGTACAAAACAACAAAACAATGCAGACAGTGGAATCACTATTTTTTGTAGCGCCGTTTCAAGCATTTACCGTTTCTTGTTTATTGATTGCACTCTATGTCTACCACAAATGGGCTCGGCATTCTGCTACTGATCTTCAGAAGCATACACATGAGCAAAAACAAAAGAGATAAAAATGGGTGGGGGGGTGGGGGTGGGGGAGGTGGGGGGTGAAACTTCATCCTGTTTGCTGATTTGTTTTCCGGGGATGGGGGGGGGGGGGGGGGGTGGGGGGTGAAACTTCATCCTGTTTGCTGATTTGTTTTACTCTCATGGGATACTCCCTCCTTTCTCTGGATGTATGGAACGGTGAGGGCGTATACGAGAGAGAGAGAGAGAGAGAGAGAGAGAGAGAGAGAGAGAGAGAGAGAGAAGAGAGACAGACAGACAGACATACAGAAAGAGAGAGAGAGAGAGACAGAGACAGAGAGAGAGAGGGGGAGAAAGAGAGAGGGAGACAGACAGACAGAC
>CM031609.1:90031630-90036594 GCA_018398815.1 Conus ventricosus
ACATCTGTATGGTCCACTCGCATAACGAGACCTGTGGATCTCACATCTGTATGTCCCACTCTGCATAACGAGCCTGTGAATCTCACATCTGTATGGTCCCACTCTGCATAACGGAGCCTGGGATCTCACATCTGTATGGTCCCTCTCTGCATAACGGTGAAATTGGACTGTATGTGCCACTCTGCATAACGGAGCCTGTGGATCTCAGGTCTGTATGGTCCCACTCTGCATAACGAGCCTGTGGATCTCACATCTGCATGGTCCCACTCTGCATAACGGAGCCTGTGGATCTCACATCTGCATGGTCCCACTCTGCATAACGGAGCCTGTGGATCTCACATCTGTATGGTCCCACTCTGCATAACGGAGCCTGTGGATCTCACATCTGTATGGCCCGCTCTGCATAAACGGAGCCTTGGATCTCACGTCTGCATGTCCCACTCTGCATAACGGAGCCTGTGGATCTCAGGTCTGTTGGTCCCACTCTTCATAACGGAGCCTGTGGATCTCACATCTGCATGGTCCCACTCTGCATAACGAGCCTGTGGATCTCAGGTCTGTATGGTCCCGCTCTGCATAATGGAGCCTGTGGATCTCACATCTGTATGGTCCCACCTGCATAACGGGCCTGTGGATCTCACATCTGTATGGTCCCACTCTGCATAACAGAGCCTGTGGATCTCACATCTGTATGGTCCCACTCTGCATAACGGTGCCTGTGGATCTAACATCTGTATGGTCCCGCTCTGCATAACGGAGCCTGTGGATCTCACACTGTATGGTCCCACTCTGCATACGGAGCTGTGGATCTCAGGTCTGTATGGTCCCGCTCTGCATAATGGAGCCTGTGGATCTCACATCTGTATGGTCCCACTCTGCATAACGGAGCCTGTGGATCTCACATCTGTATAGCCCCACTCTGCATAAGGGAGCCTGTGGATCTCACATCTGTATGGTCCCGCTCTGCGTAACGGAGCCTGTGGATCTCACATCGGTAGGGTCCCACTCTGCATAACGGAGCCTGTGGATCTCACATCTGTATGGTCCCACTCGCATAACGAGCCTGTGAATCTCACATCTGTATGGTCCCACTCTGCATAACGGAGCCTGTGGATCTCACATCTGTATGGTCCCACTCTGCATAACGGTGAAATTGGACTGTATGGTGCCACTCGCATAACGGAGCCTGTGGATCTCATGTCTGTATGTCCCACTCTGCATAACGGAGCCTGTGGATCTCACATCTGTATGGTCCCGCTCTGCGTAACGGAGCCTGTGGATCTCACATCGTATGGTCCCACTCTGCATAACGGAGCCTGTGGATCTCACATCTGTATGGTCCCACTCTGCATAACGGAGCCTGTGAATCTCACATCTGTATGGTCCCACTCTGCATAACGGAGCCTGTGGATCTCACATCTGTATGGTCCACTCTGCATAACGGTGAAATTGGACTGTATGGTGCCACTCTGCATAACGGAGCCTGTGGATCTCATGTCTGTATGGTCCCACTCTGCATAACGGAGCCTGTGGATCTCACATCTGCATGGTCCCACTCTGCATAACGGAGCCTGTGGATCTCACAACTGCATGGTCCCACTCTGCATAACGGAGCCTGTGGATCTCACATCTGTATGGTCCCACTCTGCATAACGGAGCCTGTGGATCTCACATCTGTATGGTCCCGCTCTGCATAACGGAGCCTGTGGATCTCACGTCTGCATGGTCCCACTCTGCATAACGGAGCCTGTGGATCTCAGGTCTGTATGGTCCCACTCTCATAACGGACTGTGGATCTCACATCTGCATGGTCCCACTCTGTATAACGGAGCCTGTGGATCTCAGGTCTGTATGGTCCCACTCTGCATAACGAGCCTGTGGATCTCAGTCTGTATGGTCCCGCTCTGCATAACGGAGCCTGTGGATCTCACATCTGTATGATCCCACTCTGCATAACGAGCCTGTGGATCTCACATCTGTATGGTCCCACTCTGCATAACGGAGCATGTGAATCTCACATCTGTATGGTCCCACTCTGCATAACGGAGCCTGTGGATCTCACATCTGTATGGTCCCACTCTGCATAACGGGAAATTGGACTGTATGGTGCCACTCTGCATAACGGAGCCTGTGGATCTCAGGTCTGTATGGGTCCCACTCTGCATAACGGAGCCTGTGGATCTCACATCTGCATGGTCCCACTCTGCATAACGGAGCCTGTGGATCTCACATCTGCATGGTCCCACTCTGCATAATGGAGCCGTGGGGATCACACATCTGTATGGTCCCACTCTGCATAACGGAGCCTGTGGATCTCACATCTGTATGGTCCCGCTCGCATAACGGAGCCTGTGGATCTCACGTCTGCATGGTCCCACTCTGCATAACGGAGCCTGTGGATCTCAGGTCTGTATGGTCCCACTCTTCATAACGGAGCCTGTGGATCTCACATCTGCATGGTCCCACTCTGCATAACGGAGCCTGTGGATCTCAGGTCTGTATGGTCCCGCTCTGCATAATGGAGCCTGTGGATCTCACAATCTGTATGGTCCCACTCTGCATAACAGAGCCTGTGGGTCACGGACGTAAATACTTTCGTTTGTAAGATAATTCATTTCTTCCCAAACCTGATATAAAGTGGAGTGTTGCCAGTGACATCTTCCTACATTGTCCGGGTGTTGACCCATGTGTTATTTGGTGTCATCCCGGGTGAGCTACGTCCGTGCATTTTGCTCCCATCCTCCATACTTATCTTCATTTTTTTTTTTTTTTAAGGCTTTCTTTTCTTTTTTATCGTTTTCCCCCACGGGGTTCATCACTGATGTCAGGTGCACAGCTGAGCTGTTTTTTTTTTACTGATTCCCATTTTTGGGTTGGGCGGTGGTGTAGGACCGTTTTACGAACTTTGGATCGGAGAGATCTCTATCTCTCCACGGATTTCCCTGTTGGATCCATTGGGCTGGGTTGCGGGAAAAGTTTTTCCCACCCTTCGGGGGGAAGGGAAAAGAGTTCCACTGCCACCCGGGATCCCTATCCCACCGCTGGAGAAGCCCTTAGTCCCCCTGACCTGGAGTCCCTTCATTGGGGGCCTCAGGGTTTTTTGGGGCGCCACCTCAGGGAGGGGGGAGCGGACCTTCTCTTACCTCGCCCACCCCCCTTTTTTGGTAACTATTTCGTCTTAGACAGTGTTTTGGGTTTTTGGGGTTTTCTACCTCTCATTTGATTGCTTTTTTCTCTCCTTAACATGCTTTTTGGCTGGACACACCTTTTTTGTGGTAACTGCCCCAAAAAGGGCGTGCCTTTTTAAGTGGATCGAATAAGCATTATGTGGTGGAATTGAGGGAAAGCATTTTTTTTAATTGCTTTTTGGTCCTTAGTGGGTAGTATTCGGGTACTTTGGACTAAGTTGAAAGCTCAACTACCATTTTAGCAAAAAAGCGTATTTGTTGCCGAGATGCGGCAGTCAAAGCTTTTATTGCTTTAAAAGGGGTTGGGCCGGAAGGTATCGAATGTTAGTTTTGTTTTCCTTGTGTTTTGTAGTACAGACGGGTCGTGGAATGCTGAGCGGTTCGAACGCCACACTTAGACCACGGGTGTGGAATTCCGCCGATCGCCCCGCGTTGGTTTCCCTTCTTTTGCCTTTTCCTATATGTTTGTGGGCAGACGATGGGTGGATTTTTTTGGTTTTATTTTTTGAGATTTTGACTAAGGAAGTTATCCTTAGTACGGGCATGTCATAGATACAGGATGCAAGGAATCCCATGATACAGGTTAAAACAAAGGAAAAAAGTGAAAGAAGTTATTAAGTTTATTTATTTTTTTTAAAGTAAACAGTGACATAGTTGCCCTTTTTTACGGCACTGTGACCCTTCACACTGACGCACTGCCGAACCCACTAAGTTGCCACACATTGACAAAGACGATAAAAAGATGACTTCTCATCTGGAGACTGATCTCCGCCGTAGGGGGGAAAAAATTGCCATTTGTTTCCGGCAGCTCCGGTCTGGACTGGCTGAAGGACCAGCACCCCGGGACCTGGCAACGCCACCGTATCCAGGCACCATCGCTGCACTGAGGACTGTTGAAGGTGTGCCTCACCCTTCACGGGACACCTTTCCCACCTCGAACTGGAAGACCCTCCCACTGCCTGCACTGAGGACTGTTTAAGGTGTGCCTCACCCTTCACTGAACATCTCGCCTCGGACTAGAAGACCCGCCCCAGCGGGCTTCGCCCTTTGAGGATCCACCTCCCACGGTGAACCTCCGCGGGCACAGGATAAGAAGTTAAGTCTTTAGTCGTGTGTGGTTGTGGGTGTGGGTTTGGCGTGTGGGTGTGTGGGCCTGAACCGGTGACTGGTTTTGTTTTTTTTTCTTATTGTTTTGTTTAACCCTGACTAGTCCTGTTTGATGTTTATTGTTTCTAGTTCTGTCCCTTTCTTTTGTTTTTGTTAAGTCTTTGTAGTGGTTGGGGGTTAGGTTGGGACGGTAGCGGGATCCCAGAGATTGGCGGGTTCTGTTTTTGGGTCTATTTAATTTACTTTGTCCCCTAGGTCAGTTATTCTGAATAGCGTTTTTTCTCTTCATGCCCCATTGTTTTTTTTTTTCCTTTCTTTCTTTCCCCCTCTCGGCTGTTTTTTCCTCTTTTTTGTTATGACCCATACCCCATCTGGAGTGCTAGTGTGAGTGAATGGGTTTATGTGAAGTAAAAATATTGTTGAACCCTTTCTCTTGGTCTGGTGTGGGGATGAGATCGCTCCGTTCCCACTGCACATACTGTTTTAAACCCCCCCTGTCAGTGACCGCACGTGACATTTGGGTGGATGCGGGTACAGGAATGTGTTGGGGAGTAAAAAAGCACACTCGACCACACGCCCACCCTTGAGCGGAAGGGTTTTAAAGGGGGGGGGTCTATTTGGGCCCTCCGTTTTGCCATTTTAGTTTCCGTGCTTTGCACCTTCCCGTTT
>CM031609.1:90036694-90039194 GCA_018398815.1 Conus ventricosus
ACATACATTATGCATACTATACTACACATACATACATACATACATACATACATACATACATACATACATACTATACATACATACAAACACATACATAAGCAAATCCATGTATCGTTTCTCTGTTTTTAATTGTTCGTTTTCATACAAAATGCATACAAATCACATTTGCATTTACAAATGCAAAGGGCAACTGATTGTATTCAGTCGCACAACGACTAAACAAAACACTGGATTGAAAGCTAATGCAGCATACACTGTTATTAAATACCACATAATCCAACAGATTACAGAAATGTTTCAATTCAATCTATGGTGCTGATTTTTTGCTATTCAACTACCAACATTTTGTCCAGAATTTAGATGCTACGTGGGGTTGCACAAGCTATCTGGATATCTTTTGTATCCGTTCACTGTTTTCAGCTATCCATGGAATCAATAGCCACTATGATACGGACAGATCCATACTGGCACAATTACTGGCACTGGTACACATGATCTCAGAAAAAGGTTATCTTTATAAAAAATAAAAGTTTCTAATCACTTCAGTCACATGGCACGGACTGATGTTGACTGTCCACAAACCACCTGAGGCTGTTTCCCTTGGGAATCTTCCTCATGTTTGTTCCAGACCCAGCACAGCACCTCCTGGCAGCTGACAAAAGAACATATACTTTTACGTCTGTATGTACACTCTTCTCCTTACAGCTGTAAGCCTTCTGTCAGACTGACAAGTCTTTTACTCTGCATGGAATTGTGAAATACTTCAGTTCAGACACACTCGAAAGTTTGTTAAAAGCGTGAAACATGTCTACCTTTATTTTACAGACTTCTATAGTTGCTCAGTCATTTCTGCGTTGCCGACCCCCCCCCCCCCCCCCCTCCTCTCTCTCTCTCTCCTCTCCTCTCTCTCTCTCTCTCTCTCTCTCTCTCTCTCTCTCTCTCTCTCTCTCTCTCTCTCTCTCTCTCTCCCTCTCTCTCTCTCTCTCTCTCACACACACACACACGCACACACCCACACACCCACCTACACAACACACACACAACACACACACACACACACACACACACACACACCACACACACACACACACACACACACCCCACACACACACACACACACACACACACACACACACATATGCACTTACGCACAGAGAGACGCTTTGACACTTTGATGATTTATTGCCTTCACATACAGGGGCCATTAAGGCAAGGGGGGTACACATACGACTGGACACATTGCATCATGAAAGTAAAAGGAAATACACATTGTATCATTACAGTAAAAGGAAACTAAATGATTAAATAAACAAAACCATCAGAACGTAAAGGATTTAAGGATCGCTCACATTGTCAAGATGGTACAAATATTTATATCAAACTACTCACACATAAACGATCAAATCTGATCAGAAGACTTCCGTACAGAACGTCCTTTCCTACGCTACCGTTCCCGTTCCATTAGTTCCAAAACCCAGTTCCGCACAGAGAGAGAGAGAGAGAGAGAGAGAGAGAGAGAGAGAGAGAGAGAGAGAGAGAGAGAGAGAGAGAGAGAGAGGAGAGAGATTTTATAGGTTATGATCCCTCATGCAAAGGTTCTTGAACACACACACACACACACACACACACACACACACACACACACACACACACACACACACACACACCACACATAACACACAACACACAACACACACACACACACACACACACACACACACACACACACACACACACACGCACACACACACACACACACACACGCATACGCACGCACACACACACACACACACACACACACACCACACACACACACACACACACACACACACACACACACACACACAACACACACACACACACATAGAGGTCGAATCCCTATGGCAGTTAGATTGTGAGGGATGTCTCCTTGTCTGTTCTGTGTGCTCTCCCTTGTCGTTTCTGCTATGCTGTCGTAACCAGCATCCATTTGGACTTACGGGCATTTACTTATTTTACCAAGTGAGCAGGAGTTACCCTTCTTGCTTTTTTTGCTAATGACTGTTTACTGTTCTGTGCCTCATTTGAGATTTCTGTGCTTATCTGCTAAAGCCACACCAAACCACCATGGTGACTCGACCTCCGTGAAAGCCTCAATGGCGTTGCCATCTTCACTCCCATCAGAGTCTGAGTAGCCAAGAGCATCTCCCAGAAGAGGACGACACGAAACAAACCCATCCATTCCACGGTTCAAAGCCTGCTTGGACAGAAGCAGGAAGAAAACACGTCGGGGCAAGTGACAGGAGAAATCATGTTGCTGGCTATTGGGTGAGGGAATGAAGAACGAGGTGGCATAAAAGCTTCCATAATTCTAAATAGAAAAGAAGAAAGAGAAATGAAAGAAATAGTGAACAAAGAGTGATGCTGCAAAACGCATTGATTGATCAATGAATCGCATTAAGAGAATGGAGCTGAAAGGTGACAAATAGGGGGCTAGGGGAGTGAGAAAGGATAGCTTAAG
>CM031609.1:90044194-90046694 GCA_018398815.1 Conus ventricosus
AACCTGACGTAATGTTGGAGGATGATTCATTTCATATCATCATCTGAAGGATGATTCATTTATGAGGTAGACAACAAGACCAGCATAGCAGATAAAACTGTGACAGATGCCATCCATATCCTTTGAATCTGGATAGAACAACATATCTCCCAACGAAGGGAGGGATAGAAATAAAGCATCCCCCCCTCCCTTCTACAGTGTGTTGGGCACAAATCTCTGGGGAAAGCACCAAGCCCATCAGTCCAAAAAAGAACGGCAGGAAGGGGCTGGGAAGGGAGGTGAGTGAGGAGGTTGTCGGATGGTGTGAGCGAAGTTGCTGAAGGTGTGAATAAAAGAAAGTACTAGAAGATACCTTGTGCTCTAAGAAGATATTTCAATGGGTTGGAATAGCTGCAGTATGCACTGACATATGTGGAAAAACAAACAAAGTGGACACACATTCAAATTGGTGTAGTTCGACTACGCGCATAGTTTAGGTGTTTTGATGCCAAATTGTTCCAGAAGTGGAGCAGTTGCCTGCAGCACCAAAGTGTGCATTGCTCTTCTTTAATGTTCAGTACCTCTCCTGTTTCTAACGTATTCATTTCAATATTGGAACTAGATAAATGAAAAGCGCTTTGATTTTTAAACACAAATACCATTTGCTGGGACGACGGGAACAGGCAAGATCTTCCGCCTGAGGACTGGACACAATCACCTGCTCCACCACATGCACACAAAATTTGGCATTGGACAGAGTGGAGGGTGCCCTTGTGGTGAGGGACCAATGACAACCGACCACATCCTTCAAGACTGTATGACGCATGCAGCATCCAGAAGGAAGTACTGGCCAACACCGACAGCAGTGGAAGCCAAGTTGTACGGCACCCTGGAGGAGCTGCGGTGGACGGCAGCCTTCATCGAGGACACCGGGCTGCTCATCTCACGGAAGCGAACGAGGAAGAAGAAGATTTTTTTTTTAAATTTGTGGTGAACGCTGTCGCTCGTTGCCCAACTAGAGGCAAAAGTCAACGGCCAAACTCACAGCCTCTTTAGATATCTTCTGGGAGGCACATGTGTTTCATCCCTAATTCTTGTCTCTCTGATGCACTATCATGCTGCCAAAAATGTTGACAGTGTTAACACTAAACACTACCTGCAGTTGCATCATGTATTGCCATTGTTATTGCTATGACTTGATAGCAAAACGGGTATGGGGACAGAAAAGACAGTCCGTGTGTGTGTGTGTGTGTGTGTGTGTGTGTGTGGTGTGTGTGTGTGTGTGTGTGTGTGTGTGTGTGTGTGGTGTGTGTGTGTGTGTGTGTGTGTGTGTGTGTGTGTGTGTGTGTGTGTGTTATGTATTGCATAAAAAAGCAAATAGAAAAGCAATCAGAAAGGAAGAAAGAAAAGAAAAAAGGAGCACAGAGAGAGAGAGAGAGAGAGAGAGAGAGAGAGAGAGAGAGAGAGAGAGAGAAGAGAGAGAGACAGAGAGAGAGGGAGAGAGGTGGGGAGGAAGAGACGGAGAGACAGAGACAGAGAGACAGAGAGAGGGGGGAAGAGAGAGAGAGAGAGAGAGAGAGAGAGAGAGAGAGAGAGAGAGAGAGAGAGAGAGAGAGAGAGAGAGAGAGAGAGAGAGCAAATAGTTTAATACATGAAATGAATGAGAAACAATTGGAGACTACTCCCCTCCCTTTTAACCCCCCCCCTCCCCCACCCCCCACCCCCCCCTCCACACACACGTGAGCGCGCGCGCGCGCGTCAGATGGCGTGCGCTCACGCGCACGCACGCACGCACGCACACACATTACAAGGCCACCATCACCAACATCACCACCATTTCCAGCACCACAACCACCGCTACAACCACGACCACCGCTAATCATCCCTCCCCCCTCCAGCCATATCCGCCCTCCCCTCCCATGCCCCCCCCCCCCCCCCCCTTCCCTACGCACTCCAAAGAATATGCAGATGCAAATTTAAAAGAGGCGATGAAAAGACAAAACACGTTAAATAGACTGGCGAGAAAAAAAAAATTCGACTAACATACTGCTGTACCACTAATTCTTTGCGATACCTGTAAACTGACCTATTATTCGATTATAAGATTAAGTGTCCGACAAATTAATACGCCCAAGTAAACCTGATCCTTAAAGCACAGCACAAGCTCGCCTGTGAGCGATCTGACCGACACCAACCATACTCCTACAGTCCGGATGGAACAGTATCTGCTCCACGAAAAGGAAACACAGAGCAAAGACGTTCATCCTCCATCTCGCAGGAGAAACTCAGGAAACATATCAAACCAGTGTGGGCAAGAACACAGCTGGTGATAGAGCAACGGTTATTAGCTGATACCCTTTAAGGACGAGGCCAAAACAGCATGGTGTAGGTACATGGGACGTTGAAAGAAGTGGTAAGATGCAGTGATAAATACAGGATCCGATCACATTTTAACTGATAAACTAGTCAACCCAATTCAGAAATTAATATTTCAAAAGGATATGATAAACTACAGGACTTA
>CM031609.1:90051694-90056694 GCA_018398815.1 Conus ventricosus
GAAGGGTCTGGATGGTGCCTTGAAAAGGGGAACAAGACAACGGAGACAAGAAAACAATATTGCCATGACACCCCGCTGACAGCTCTCTGCGGCAAACAGTTAGACTACATGTCAGGTTATGGATTAAACCTGTCGTGGTTCACTGCGGCAAACAGTCAGACTACATGTCAGGTTAATGATTAACCTGTCGTGGTTCACGCTGGGTACCGGACAGGGAAAGGAGGACAGGGGTTTGGGGGGGGGGGGGGGGGTCTTTCAGCCCAAATGATTTCCTCGCCTTCTGGGTGTTATGTGCTAGAAACTTTCTCTTTCCCGTCAGCGTCTTTGCGTGTATCTGTTTTTCATTGTTGTTTGTGGTCACTGTTGTCGTCTTCTTCATTGCCGACTAAGGCTGTCCTGTATCTTTAAACCATTCCATTGTATTCGCACTAAAACACTTTCCAGAACAGAGGCTGCATCCCAGTACACACACCAAGTTGATGGAAAGGTAGGTGATACACCCACAATAATCAGAACTAAAGCATATCACCTTCCAGTCCACCGAATTGGTGTATGTAGTGAGATGCAGCCTCTGCTCATAGTTGTACGTTGGTAGACATATCGTATCGAACGGGTTGTGGAGCACCTCAGATCCATCCCATCGTCTCATCCAACACCAGTGGGGGTTCATTTCAACGGGTCAGGCCGCTATTGCCGGGGCCGCTATTGCCGGGGCCGCTATTGCCGAGGGCCGCTATTGCCGAGGGGGGGCGGGGGGGGGGGGGGGGGGGGGCTAATAAACAAACACACACACACACACACACACACACACACACACCACACACACACACACACACACACACACACACACACACAGTCACAGAAACTCAGGCTCGTTCCGATTCTAAGGTACTCCCAAGATAAGTGTGTGTGGTGTGTGTGTGTGTGTGTGTGGTGTGTGTGTGTGTGTGTGTGTGTGTGTTTTGTTTGTTTGTTAGCCCCCCCCCCCCCCCCCCCCCCCCCCCGGCAATAGCGGCCCCCGGCAATAGCGGCGCCCGGCAATAGCGGCCCCCGGCAAAAATATTAAGAAGCAAAATAAAACTTATCTTGGAGTACCTTAGAATCGGAACGAGCCTGAGTTTCTGTGACTGTGTGTGTGTGTGTGGCCCCCAGCAATAGCGGCCCCGGCAATAGCGGACCCCTGCAAAAATATTAAGAAGCAAAATAAAACTTATCTTGGAGTACCTTAGAATCGGAACGAGCCTGAGTTTCTGTGACTGTGTGGTGTGTGTGTGTGTGTGTGTGTGTGTTGTGTGTGTGTGTGTGTGTGTGTGTGTGTTTGTTTGTTAGCCCCCCCCCCCCCCCCCCCCCCCCCCCCCCGGCAATAGCGGCCCCCGGCAATAGCGGCCCCTGGCAATAGCGGCCCCTACCCATTTCAACGCTGAGTGCCACAGCCAAATCCATATCTCTGTCACTGCTGTTTGCAAAACCACTCCTCAGCTCCAGGGGAAAAACCATAGAGTCAAGGATCATCTCTCGCCTTGGCACCACAATACCTGATGGACTCATCTCCCACATCTGACTTTTTTAAAATTTTGTAGTTTGAATCATACCAGCTCTTTGCTCACACTTTCCTTTCACCAAAGTTCTCCCCCATACCTTTCTCCCTACATCCCCCTCCCCTAATCCCACCATCTTTACATTCACACCGCCATGTACATCTATAATACATTCGTAACGCAACATGTAGAGCATAATATATGCACCCTAAACACCATCTCCACTATCCAGGTATGCATACTCATAGACACATGCACACGTGGACAATCCATATGCACCTTTTTCATTTTTGTGTTGTTAGAAGTTTCCATCCAAACCCATATCCCCACACAAACCACTTACTCCCGCGATCCCTCATCCCCTCATACATACCCTCAAACGCCTCCTTCCAAGCATAAGTCTCATCATCTACCACTCTCGCCCTTCCTTTTTTCTCTATCTCTATTTCAGTTTGCCTTTTTCCCTTTGTCTGTCCCTCTTTTGCTCCTTTTCCCCATTACACACACACACACACACACACACACACACACACATTTTTAAACACGCATTCGTCTGTTTACGTACATATCTTTATACGTCATTGCCCTTTCGAATTTATTTGTTTTATTTGGTGTCATCAGTCCTGGATACGGCCCATGACCGAAACGTTGGAGATTTTTTTTTCCCTCTCAAATCTTCTGATCATTCTCAAAGATACAGTTTGTATTGTTGAGTGAAGATCGGCGGTCAAAAATCATTTGCATTCTTCTGAATTGTTATTTTTACAAAACGTAGTCTGCTTAAAGATGAGAGCCAATTCTGCTGTAAACTATGTTCGTTGTTCATTGATTGCTTCTAAATCTGGAAAGAAGTTTACTATTCGGTTGTATCAAAAGCCGCCAAAAATCATCGAACAGCAAAAAATACATGTTTCATGATAGAAAAAAAATCTAGGGTTGATTCAAAATGATGTGGAGAATAGTTGCTGTACTTTGCGATCCATAATTATAGACAGACGGGTGAATACTGTGAATAATCAGGTGAGAGAAGTGTTGTTGACGAACCAATCGTTCAACGACTTCATACAAAATTGGAATGTTTGCGATAGGTCTTTCGTTTCTCAAATTAATTCAATACAGGTTGAATTTTTTAAAATATGATCAATAGCGTGGGTTGTAAAGTACTTTGGAAAACATATTTTCAATGACGGATTCTTGAAGACGCTTGTAACCTTCGTAACAGCAAGAGGTGAAAACTTTGAAGCATAAGATTGACTGATATATATATTATATATATATATATATATATATATATATATATATATATATATATATATATATATATATATATATATATTATATATATATATATCTGATTACCATCCCTAGAGATTACACAAAGAGGAGTGAACTCCCAGCAAAGAATGTCAGAGCAAAAAAAAAAGTTGCTTCTTCGACTCTCTTGTTGTGTGTGTGTGTGTGTGTGTGTGTGTGTGTGTGTGTGTGTGTGTGTGTGTGTGTGTGTGTGTGTGGTGTGAGCACGCGTGTGGGAGAGAAACCTATTTACAGTGGTAGCAACTGTACAGCGAACTAACACACACACACAGGGATCATGCTTCTTTTATGTCCTCGATTTCAGGTTGAAGTGTATGTAGGGTACGAACAAATGCATCGTTTACCTGGGACATTCCCTGGGTTTGATGACCAAAGAAAGGGCAGATGAGAACGTTTTGTCGTGAACCGTTCAAACCAGGTAATGTGTGAAGAACTTTTTTTTTAATTTTTCTTTAATTGTTTTGTTTGGTGACTTGGCTGGTTCGGTGTGTGTGTGTGTGTGTGTGTGTGTGTGTGTGTGTGTGTGTGTGTGTGTGTGTGTGTGTGTGTGTGTGTGTGTGTGTTGGGGTGGGGGGAGAGAGAGAGAGGAGAGGAGAGAGAGAGAGAGAGAGAGAGAGAGAGAGAGAGAGAGAGAGAGAGAGAGAGAGAGAGAGAGAGAGAGATTCTTTCATTGTTGCATCTGTGTGTGTGTGTGTGTGTGTGTGTGTGTGTGTGTGTGTGTGTGTGTGTGTGTGTGTGTGTGTGTGTGTGTGTGTGTGTGTCTGTCTGTCTGTCTGTCTGTGAGGCAGAGTTGTGAGGGAAGTGTTGTGTGTATTCCTCTTATATCATTTCAGACATATACGTTGTATTATGCATTGATTCTTGTTACACCTTATTGTTGATCTCTCTCTCTCTCTCTCTCTCTCTCTCTCTCTCTCTCTCTCTCTCTCTCTCTCTCTTATTTTGAAGATGAGGATCAAGAAGAGGCACAAGAATTTTTTGATGAACACATAACCAAAGAGGAAATAACAAAGAGTTTAAAAAAACTTAAAGAATGGTAAAAGTGCTGGACCAGATAGGATAATTAGTGAAATGATGAAATGTGCTGGTGACCTTATTATAGACTATCTTCAGATGTTGTTTAATAGGCTTTATGATACTGGTGTATTCCCAAAAGAATGGTGTAAATCTATAATAGTCCCAATATTTAAAAAAGGAGATGCACACAACCCTGATAACTACAGAGGTGTAGCCCTAACTAGCGCAGTGAGTAAAGTTTACACCCACATTTTAAACAGGAGACTGACGGCATGGGCTGAACGGGAGGAAAAAATCATAGAAGAACAGGCAGGATTCAGAAAAAATTATAGCACAATCGACACATGTTTACGCTATATGCTATGGTACAATCTTATTTATTGACAAATAAGAAACTGTATATAGCCTTCATCGATTTCCGGAAAGCATTCGACGCTGTGAATAGAAATACATTATGGGATGTGCTAAGACAAGCAGGTGTTCAAGGTAAATTATATAGGTCACTGAAGGGGGTTTATAATTCCGTAGTAGCCTGTGTTAGGGACAAGGGTTTATATTCAGATTATTTTGGATGCCCTCAAGGTGTAAAGCAAGGATGTTTATTGAGCCCACAGATGCTTTCTTTCTTTATAAATGAATTGGCTCTAGAAATTATTAGAAAGGGAAGGCACGGGATCAAGTTAATACCAGGTATGACAGACGTTTTTCTGTTGTATTTGCAGATGATGTGATTGTTGTTTCAGATACGCCAGTTGGACTGCAGAATCAATTAAATGCACTAAACGGAGAGGCAGCTAGACTAAAATTAACGGTTAATATGGATAAGACAAAGATAATGGTTTTCAGAAAGGGAGGGTATTTGGCTAGGCATGAAAAATGGTGGTATGGCGATTTAGAAGTTAAAGTTGCAAACAACTACAAATACTTAGGTCTAATTTTCACAACTAAACTAAGTATGAGTAAGGCATGGATGGAAATGTATAGAAAAGGAAGGAAAGGAGTTATTGAGATTTTAAGATCTCTAAGGAAGTTGAAATGTATCGAACCTGCTATATTTTGGAAACTTTTTGATTCACAAGTGGAACCTATGATAACACATGGAGGAGAAATATGGGGTTTATTGGAAAATGA
>CM031609.1:90074194-90081694 GCA_018398815.1 Conus ventricosus
CACACACACGTGCGCGCGTGTGCGTACGCACGCACACACGCACGCACGCACGTGCATGGGAGTGTACGTGCACATTCACTCACTCACACTGAGGCTGAAACGGCTGCGGACACTTTGTTCCGCTTTTGTAAGTTATATGTCACCTCGCGGAACAAAGTGTCCGCAGGATTTCTGCGGACACTTTGTACCGTAACACCACCCCCTAGCCCCTGACCTTGTGCTACAACCCGCTTTTGGTTCTCTCTCAGTCTTTGCCTCTTTGATGTTCTTCTAACCGTACTTATGTATAAGCGTAAACACAAGCCACGCCGCGCCTCTGTGTGTGTGTGTGTGTGTGTGTGTGTGTGTGTGTGTGTGTGTGTGTGTGTGTGTGTGTGTGTGTGTGTGTGTGTGTGTGTGTGTGTGTGTGTGTGTGTGTGTTTGGGTGCGTGGGTGCGTGGGTGCGTGCGTGTGTGTGTGTGTGTGCGAGCGCGCGCGCGCGTGTGTGTGTGTGTGTGTGTGTGTGGGTGCGTGTGTGTGTGTGGGTGCGTGTGTGTGTGTGCGCGCGCGCGCGCGCGCGCGTGTGTGTGTGTGTGTGTGTGTGTGTGTGTGTGTGTGTGTGTGTGTAAGTGACTATGTATGTATGTATGTATCTACGTGTGTGTATATGTATGTATGTGTGCATGAATGTATGTACGTATGTACGTATGCATTTTAGGTTGCATCAATTTGGGCGCTTATATATCAGTTGACTGCGATGTCTGAAGAGAGCATACTTGTCAAAAATTCCTGGAATTACTTCTTAGTATTGTATGATGTATCATGAGTACTTTGCACCTTATTTTGAGTGTTCATCCTGTATATCGCCATAATCTGCACTGTTTCAAAGGGAATGTTGGTTTATATGTTGCAGTGCAAACACTTGAAGGAAAATTGAATGAAACACCCGATAGACCTATAAGCTAACCCCCCCCCCCCCCCCTTTCACCAGTTATGGGATACAAAAACATCACTGGATGAATTTGAATCAAATATATAGTCAGTAAAGCAACAGCTCTAAAAAAAATAACATGATTATGTTGGCATTGTTTTGTTTTATTCTCTTTCCTTTTTGTTGTTGTTGTTGTCTGGGAGGGGGATTAGAATGGGAGACGGGGCGGGAGAGGGCAGGGAAGGGGGGGGGGGGGGGGGGTTATTGATAATCGGAGCGTGTGAGACTGTGGGAGGTTTGAGGTGTCAATTGGATTACCAGGCTACAGTTCGTTTCTTACGCTATCCATTCTGGATCCCCAAACCTTTCTTTCGCCACTTTCCAAATCCACCCCACCCCACCCCCCACCCCGCCAACTACTCTCCTCATTTTTCCCCTAAAGATTCATTGATCAATTCATGTGTTACACAGCACTACCCTTTGCTTTTTCCTTTTTTTCTTTTTTTCTTTTTTTTCCTTCTTTACTTTTATTTAGAATTCTAGAAGCTTTTACCCCACCTCGTTCTTCATTCCCTCACCCAATAGCCAGCAACATGCTTTCTCCTGTCACTTGCCCTGACGTGTTTCCTTCCTGCTTCTGTCCAAGCAGGCTCTGAACCGAGGAATGGATGGGTTTGTTTCGTGTCGTCCTCTTCTGGGAGATGCTCTTGGCTACTCAGACTCTGATGGGAGTGAAGATGACAACGCCATTCAGGCTTTCAGGGAGGTCGACTCAGCATGGTCACATTGTGTGGCTTTACCAGATAAGCACTGGTTGAGTTTCTTTGGATTTGAATAGAGAACACAGCAATGCGCTGACTTTGTTTAATCAGACCATTTTGTCGTGTGTGTATGTGTGTGTGTGTGTGTGTGTGTGTGTGTGTGTGTGTGTGTGTGTGTGTGTGTGTGTGTGTGTGTGTGTGTGTGTGTGTGTGTGTGTACACGTGTGTGTGTGTGTGTGTGTGTGTGTGTGTGTGTGTGTGTGTGTGTGTGTGTGTGTGTGTGTGTGTGTGTGTGTGTGTGTGTGTGTGTGTGTTATATATATATATATATATATATATATATATGTGTGTGTGTGTGTGTGTGTGTGTGTGTGTGTGTGTGTGTGTGTGTGTATACATTGTGTGTGTGTGTGTGTGTGTGTGTGTGTGTGTATACATGTGTGTGTGTGTGTGTGTGTGTGTGTGTGTGTGTGTGTGTGTGTGTGTGTGTGTGTGTGTGTGTGTGTGTGTATGTGTGTGTATATATGTGTGTGTGTGTGTGTGTGTGTGTGTGTGTGTGTGGTTTGTTTGTTAACAGGGTCTGTGCGTTGTTGCATTATGTAATCTTCTTGCAACATTTAATTTATCCTTTCGGATTGCTTTGAAATGACCAACACTGACAGTTTGCGACCTACCCACAAAATCTAGTAGTCACCCATTCAATCAATCAATCAATCAATCAGTTCAGCTAACTCAGTCAGTCAATTAGTCAGTCACTCTGTTCGCCAATCAGTTAGTTACATGCTTACACACTTGCCTGCTGAGTCAAAAACTCGAACAATCAGTCAACATACTCTTAATGTTACATATTATGAGTTTATTATCCTTTTGTTGGTGGATTGTCTGGTTGTCAGGGCGGCCGTATGGTTGTCGTCACTGATTGTGGAAGCAAACCGAGACGACGATTGATCCCATCCTAATCTGGCCTGAGCTGGCTGATCAATAGCCGAGTCATTAAGATATGGAGATACAGGCAAGACAAAATCGTTCTTTATTATTATTATTTTTTAAAATAGTATTTGTACCGTGGTCTGAAGGGATGGCTAGACTGGACGACGTCTTTCTTTGTTTGCTTCTTCGTTCGTTTGTTGGTTTGATGTGTGTGTGTGTGTGGTGTGTGTGTGTGTGTGTGTGTGTGTGTGTGTGTGTGTGTGTGTGTGTGTGTGTGTGTGTGTGTGTGTGTGTGTGTGTGTGTGTGTGTGTGTGTGCACAATTCTCTCTCTCTGTGTCTATGTCTCTGTCTCTGTATTTCTTTCTCTCTCTCTCTCTCTCTCTCTCTCTCTCTCTCTCTCTCTCTCTCTCTCTCTCTCTCTCTCTCTCTCTCTCTCTCTCTCTCTCTCTCTCGTGTGTGTGCGTGCGCAACTAATTACAAAACATTGCGGTTTTATGAATTCATCTTACATTACATTCCTTACTTCGTGAATTTTGTATGCGTTTCTGTTTTGTTTGTTTGTTTGTTCGTTTGATTTTTGTTCACTTACTCTCTTCATAAGAGACCGTGACCTATCCGTGCAATCTGTGTGTGTGTGTGTGTGTGTGTGTGTGTGTGTGTGTGTGTGTGTGTGTGTGTGTGTGTGTGTGTGTGTATGTGTCTGTCCCATCTATTCCTTTTTGATGCTTTCATCTTACATAAACGTCACTTCTGCGTTCATGTGCCATTCAAACGCGTCTCCAGCCTGTGAATCACACGACATTTTTTTTTTTTTTTTTTTTTTTTTTTTCCCGATTAGAATGTTCGGAAAGGATAGCCGCGCACGAATCGTTGGTTGTTCCACAGTTTTGATCACAACAAGAGACGTATTCACTTCTATCATTAGCATCTCGAGTAGCAGCTGTAGCAAAAACCCAGAGTCGTTTGCTAGTCCAGATTCACGCTTTCATTGTTCGCCACTGACGTTTATGCACACACACATACATAGATACGTGCATGGACCCATACATACATACATAAGTACATACTCACATACATACGTACATCATACATACATTCATACATACATACATTACATACATATACATACATACATACATACATACATACATACATACGTACATACATACATACACACATACATACATGCATACATACATACATACATACATACATACATACATACATACACACATACATGCATACATACATACATACATACATACATACACACATACATGCATACATACATACATACATACATAGATATTTGTGTGCTTTATTTCACTTTGAGGCCCAGACCTAAGATGCAGTCAAGTTTTCACACATGACTGGAGACGCAACGGCGAAATGTCATAAGGAAATGGCCAAATCCACAGGAAAAATGTCATAAAAAAGACATTTTGTTCACTATCATGTGTTAATTGAAGGCCATTGTTAGTCACACATGATGGAACTCTGGGGTCAAATTCTTAGACACTAGGAAAGATAACCATAGCTGGAAAAGCCAAAAGATCGTGGATGTTATGAACCACAAATGGCAAATCACAGATTTGTCAGGTGCTCCCAAAAGTCAAATGCAGACCAGAAAACAAACAAACAAACAAACAAAAAACCTTTCTATTCTTACGGAAAAAAAGTCTGCTTAAAGATGAGAGGTCAGTGAATAGCAAAGTGTGTGTTTATTCAAAGTTCTGTCCATGCCTGAAAAGTTGATTCATAATTTATTATACCAAAGGTAGTCAAACGGTCCAGCAGAAGCAAATATGGACATGTCATCTTGATCAAAGCATTAAAAGGGGTGGTTGTTGTGCTGAGTCATCCACAGCAGGCCGATGGATGAAGGTGATGGGAACTCATCGTTATCGACTTTAGACCCCCACCCCACCCCCCCCCCCCAAAAAAAAAAAAAAAAGTTTGAAGTGGATCATTCGTTTTCTTCGAATTCTTTTAATTTCTATCAATATTTTTCTGACATTTTTTGTTTCTACAGTGGCGATTTAAATTCTTTTGGAATTGTAGAAATGACAGATTCTGTAATGAAGCTTGTAATTGATAGCAGAAGGTCAGGGTATTGACGAAGAAGGCTTGTTGTCAGGTTCAGGTTTATAGCATTATTTTAAAATGCAAAATGAATTTGTAAGAGCACCTTCCCATGGCATTTCAGAAAGGGAAGTAAACTCAAGGGAAATAATTTTCGAAAGAAGGTTGACTGGCAAATGATCTTTTTCAAGCATTTTGTTAACCCGAAGAGTGCCTTTAGGCCGTCAGTCGACGCCGAAGTAAAAGTGCTTTCCCAGTGCCCATGGGCCGTCCACTGACGTCATGCATTTTTTTTAATTTTCATTCGTTACTATTTCTATCAACGGACTCAAATAGAGTTTGCATAGAAAACCTTATATGTCTGTAGTCTTAAAATAATATGTAAATGACCACACGTGAGGGGAAAGCCCATTTATTCTCATCACTGACTGGATGACCAGCCAGCACTTCGTCTCGCTTGCAAAGACGGCGGCGCAACCTTCGACAAGCCCAGCGACCAAATCAACGTATTTACACAGCTGAGCAGGCTCTGCTGATGATTTTTGACAAAGACAATAATCTTTTATTCAACGACTCACTCGAGCATGAAGGTGAGATGATGATAGTGTTGGAATTGCCGACCATATTCGTCAGTTATTGAGTAGGGCTCTGTGACCTCAGTGTGTGTTCTGCTGACAGCGTCGAACGAGCTAGCCTAGTGTGTACTCTGCACCGCGTGCTGGTGTCCAGTGATGTGAAAGTCAGCGCGAGAGGGGAGCGTGGCCTGCTCACGGCGTGACACGGTGCAGACGGAAAGGTAGGGGAAGATGAGGGCTGAAAGATAGGGTTGAAGTCCAGCAAGGGGCGTGGTGGGGAGGGGGGGTGGGGCGTGGTCGTGGACTGGTCAGTCTGCATCGAGTGTGAGCGTCTTGATAGACTTCCAAACTGTTTTACTTTCATTTACAGGTGTAGTGTGACAATACAAACTTTATTTTCAATTTTTCTGCTGTGTGTTCTTGTTTGGATGTGAAGAAATACACAAGTTTTTGATCGTGCAAAAAAATCTATCCAAATCTAAATGCCTAAATACTTTTTTATTATCAAAATTTAAACAAAAGAAGCCAGATTCAAAATCTTCATTCAATTTCCTTCAAAATTATATAGATTTCATTTTTCTATCTTTTGTAGTTTCTGAGCTAGAATTTTTTGTTAATTATGACCCCCAAATCATGAGATTTCCCTGGCACCTGGGAACACCTTTGTTTGTACTATTTTTAGGCACTGAACGGGTACTGAAAGAAAAAAAAAAGAAGAAGAAATGTTCGTAAGATCAACTTCCGCAAGATGTCACACGGAAGCAAACTTAAGAAAAAGGTTCTAGAAACTTCGTTTTTATATTGCATGCTTTGCAACTGGGTGAAACTCGTTTACACTGGCAGCCTCTGTACACAGCACTAAAACCAAACTCAAGCTGGATAACGGCCACTTCGTCTTCTCTGTTCCAGGTTTAAGCGTATGTAGGGCACGAACTAATGAATCACTTCCCTCCAACAGTTCCAGGGTTCATGGGCAAATAGAGGATGGGGAGAGGGTGGCGGGTAAAGAAGGAGAGATTCATGTGTTGCAAATACCTAAAACCCACCATCAGTCGGAGTCACACGTTTAGATATCTCTCTCTCTCTCTCTCTCTCTCTCTCTCTCTCTCTCTCTCTCTCTCTCTCTCTCTCTCTCTCTCTCTCTCTCTCTCTCTCTCTCTCTCTCTGTGTGTGTGTGTGTGTGTGTGTGTGTGTGTTTGTGTGTGTGTGTGTGTGTGTGTGTGTGTGTGTGTGTGTGTGTGTGTGTGTGTGTGTGTGTGTGTGTGTGTGTGTGTGTGTGTGTGTGTGTGTGTGTGTGTGTGTGTGTGTTAGGAAAGAGTAGGTAGGGCTGGGGACGGGGGCTGAAATCGCTTCACCGGTGCAGAAATGATTGAACAACTGTTGAAGTCTGTAAAATATATGTAGACATGTCTGAGGCGTTTAACAAACTTTCGAGTATGTCTGAATTGAAGTACTTCACAATTCCCTGTAGACGAAAAGACTTGTCAGACTGACAGAGAGCTTTACAGCTGTGTGGAGAAGAGCGTACTCAGAGACTTAAAGGAACATGTTCTTTTGTCGGCTGCCAGGAGGTACTGTGCTGGGTCTGGAACAAAGACGATGAGGATTTCAAAGGGAAACACCATCCGGTGTTTGTGAACAGTAAGCATCAGAGTTCGCTCTGTATCTGAAGGTACTGCAAACTTTATCATGGAGATAACCTTATCATAGAGAGAACCTTTATAATAGAGAGAACATTTATCATAGAGAGAACCTTTATCATAGAGAGAACCTTTATCATAGAGAGAACCTTTTGTGAAGTCATGCTCCCCGTGCAGACTTGTACCAGTATGGATCTCTCCTGCATTATTCGGGCTGCTCTTAATGCTACGGTTAGATATAAGACATGGAAGGGGTACAAAACATACCCAGTTAACCCGTTCAACCTCATGTAGCACTTTAATCCTGGGGAGAAAAATGGTCTTTCAATGATAAAAAATGAACATAGTGAGGTGAATCAAAACAGGCGGTGCTTGCTAATTTGTGGCGGCATCGCACAGCATTCAATGCGGTATTAGGTTACATCCCATTGTGTCATTGAACTGTTATGCGAGGGAAAGTAAATAGATGCCTTGTGTATTTGTCAATGCCAATTCGAACTGTGTACATTTTGCAAACAACTGAACAATCAAACGGGGAAATGAAAAAATGCATTTCTTAATGACATCCAAACAAGCAACAGGAAGACAAGCAGCTCCGGCC
>CM031609.1:90089194-90091754 GCA_018398815.1 Conus ventricosus
CTCACCCTCCATCCCTAAACCCCTCTCCCAATTTTTTTTTAAATTTTAATTTTATTTTTTTTAATTATAATGTCGCAATCCTCTTGGAAAAACACGACATGATTAATTTTCGCTACATACGTTACATTCCTATACTTGGGACTTGGTCGTTGCTTGGGCCAGAACCAATTCGAACCTCGTTTTCGTTCATTTACCTTTCTTTTTATCCTTCGGCGTTCAGCCCCCTCCCCCCCCCCCCCCCCCCCCCCCCCCCCCCTCCCCTTTACAGTTTCCAGCTTGTTTTCTCCAGAAGCCTGCTTGTTCTTTCCACAAACTGTTGTCTGCTGACTGTCACCATAGAGGTCAGACGTCTGCTGACTGTCACCATAGAGGTCAGACGTCTACTGACTGTCACTATAGAAGTCAGACGTCTGCTGACTGTAACCATAGAGGTCAGACGTCTGCTGACTGTCACCATAGAGGTCAGACGTCTACTGACTGTCACTATAGAAGTCAGACGTCTGCTGACTGTAACCATAGAGGTCAGACGTCTGCTGACTGTCACTATAGAAGTCAGACGTCTGCTGACTGTCACCATAGAGGTCAGACGTCTGCTGAGTGTCACTATACAGGTCAGACGTCTGCTGACTGTAACCATAGAGGTCAGACGTCTGCTGACTGTAACCATAGAGGTCAGACGTCTGCTGACTGTCACTATAGAGGTCAGACGTCTGCTGACTGTAACCATAGAGGTCAGACGTCTGCTGACTGTCACTATAGAGGTCAGACGTCTGCTGACTGTAACCATAGGGGTCAGGCATCTGCTGGCTGTCACTATAGAGATCAGACGTCTGCTGACTGTCACTATAGAGGTCAGACGTCTGCTGACTGTCACTATAGAAGTCAGACGTCTGCTGACTGTAATTATAGAAGTCAGACGTCTGCTGACTGTAATTATAGAAGTCAGACGTCTGCTGACTGTAATTATACAGGTCAGACGTCTGCTGACTGTAATTATACAGGTCAGACGTCTGCTGACTGTAACTATAGAGGTCAGACATCTGCTGACTGTCACTATAGAGGTCAGACGTCTGCTGACTGTAATTATACAGGTCAGACGTCTGCTGACTGTAATTATACAGGTCAGACGTCTGCTGACTGTAACCATAGAGGTCAGATGTCTGCTGACTGTAACCATAGAGATCAGACGTCTGCTGACTGTCACTACAGAGGTCAGACGTCTGTGAGTGTCACTATAGAGGGCAGACGTCTGCTGACTGTAACCATAGAGATCAGACGTCTGCTGACTGTAACCATAGAGATCAGACGTCTGCTGACTGTCACTATACAGGTCAGACGTCTGCTGACTGTAACCATAGAGGTCGGACGTCTGCTGACTGTCACTATAGAGGTCAGACGTCTGCTGACTGTAAACCATAGAGGTCAGACGTCTGCTGACTGTCACTGTAGAGGTCAGACGTCTGCTGACTGTTACCTTAGATGGCAGACGTCTGCTGACTGTCGCTATAGAGGTCAGACGTCTGCTGACTGTTACCTTAGATGGCAGACGTCTGCTGACTGTCACTATAGAGGTCAGATGTGTGCTGACTGTCACTATAGAGGTCAGATGTCTGCTGACTGTAACCATAGAGGTCAGACGTCTGCTGACTGTCACTATAGAAGTGAGACGTCTGCTGACTGTCACTATAGAGGGCAGACGTCTGCTGACTGTAACCATAGATGGCAGACGTCTGCTGACTGTCACTATAGAGGGCAGACGTCTGCTGACTGTAACCATAGAGGTCAGACCTCTGCTGACTGTAACCATAGATGGCAGACGTCTGCTGACTGTCACCATAGAGGGCAGACGTCTGCTGACTGTCACCATAGAGGGCAGACGTCTGCTGACTGTCACATAGAGGGCAGACGTCTGCTGACTGTCACCATAGAGGACAGACGTCTGCTGACTGTCACTATAGAGGGCAGACGTCTGGCCATATAACCATTGCAAAGAATGTTACTGCTCGCTCAGAAACAAACAAACAAACGAAGGAACGAACAACGAAGACAGGAAAATGGCGTCCATACAAAGACAGGAAAATGGCGTCCATACAAACAAACTGTCTAAAATTGCGGTCGTCATGGACGTCTCTTCCTAAGTATGTCTGGAAGCGCCTTGCTTTGGTGTTGTCTACCATGTGGTCAATTTGTTTTCTTGGTTAGTCCGCTTTTTGTTTTTTGTTTTGTTTTTGCATTTTATGTTGATTCTTGTCCAGTCATCATATCTAGTGACGAGCTCTGTGCTCTCTAAGCTCAGACACATCATCAATGCTGTAGAAAATGCTTTGCTTGGTCCCTTTAGCCTTTGTTACACAACACTGCGACAAGGAGAAATGCCCATTCTGAAAAGATATACACACAATTCAGGGCCATGAGTGTTTCAAAGTGATTTTATATCATGCGTGTCATGCGATCCTCTAGCCTCTGTGTCTCCTTCCGCTTTTCAAGGCAGCGTCAGACCCCCTTCACGGAAATGACGTGGTGATCCACATTCACACTCACACATTTACATAACGAAACA
>CM031609.1:90096854-90106854 GCA_018398815.1 Conus ventricosus
CCATCAACAGAGCAGTAGTGTTGTCACCATCAACAGAGTAGTAGTGTTGTCACCATCAACAGAGCAGTAGTGTTGTCACCAGCAACGGGGCAGTAGTGTTGTCACCAGCAACGGGGCAGTAGTGTTGTCACCATCAACAGGGCAGTAGTGTTGTCACCAGCAACATAGCAGTAGTGTTGTCACCAGCAACAGAGCAGTAGTGTTGTCACCAGCAACATAGCAGTAGTGTTGTCACCATCAACAGGGCAGTAGTGTTGTCACCATCACAGGGCAGTAGTGTTGTCACCAGCAACTGGGCAGTAGTGTTGTCACCATCAACAGGGCAGTAGTGTTGTCACCATCAACAGAGCAGTAGAGTTGTCACCATCAACAGAGCAGTAGTGTTGTCACCAGAAACAGGGCAGTAGTGTTGTCACCAGAAACAGGGCAGTAGTGTTGTCACCAGCAGCAGATCAGTAGTGTTGTCACCATCAACAGAGCAGTAGTGTTGTCACCATCAACAGGACAGTAGTGTTGTCACCAGCAACAGAGCAGTAGTGTGTCACCAGCAACATAGCAGTAGTGTTGTCACCATCAACAGGGCAGTAGTGTTGTCACCAGCAACAGAGCAGTAGTGTTGTCACCAGCAACAGAGCAGTAGTGTTGTCACCAGCAACAGGGCAGTAGTGTTGTCACCAGCAACAGAGCAGTAGTGTTGTCACCAGCAACATAACAGTAGTGTTGTCACCAGCAACACAGCAGAAGTGTTGTCACCAGCAACAGAGCAGTAGTGTTGTCACCAGCAACAGGGCAGTAGTGTTGTCAACAGCAACAGAGCAGTAGTGTTGTCACCAGCAACAGAGCAGTAGTGTTGTCACCAGCAACAGAGCAGTAGTGTTGTCACCATCAACAGAGCAGTAGTGTTGTCACCAGCAACAGAGCAGTAGTGTTGTCACCAGCAACATAGCGGTAGTGTTGTCACCAGCAACATAGCAGTAGTGTTGTCACCATCAACAGAGCAGTAATGTTGTCACCATCAACAGAGCAGTAGTGTTGTCACCAGCAACATAGCAGTAGTGTTGTCACCAGCAACAGAGCAGTAGTGTTGTCACCAGCAACATAGCAGTAGTTTTGTCACCAGCAACAGAGCATTAGTGTGTCACCAGCAACAGGGCAGACGTGTTGTCACCAGCAACATAACAGTAGTGTTGTCACCATCAACAGAGCAGTAGTGTTGTCACCAGCAACAGAGCATTAGTGTTGTCACCAGCAACAGGGCAGACGTGTTGTCACCAGCAACATAACAGTAGTGTTGTCACCATCAACAGAGCAGTAGTGTTGTCACCAGCAACGGGGCAGTAGTGTTGTCACCAGCAATGGGGCAGTAGTGTTCTCACCATCAACAGAGCAGTAGTTTTTGTCACCAGCAACAGAGCAGTAGTGTTGTCACCAGCAACATAGCAGTAGTGTTGTCACCATCAACAGGGCAGTAGTGTTGTCACCATCAACAGGGCAGTAGTGTTGTCACCAGCAACAGGGCAGTAGTGTTGTCACCATCAACAGGACAGTAGTGTTGTCACCAGCAACAGAGCAGCAGTGTTGTCACCAGCAACAGAGCAGTAGTGTTGTCACCAGCAACAGGGCAGTAGTGTTGTCACCAGCAACAGAGCAGTAGTGTTGTCACCATCAACAGGGCAGTAGTGTTGTCACCAGCAACAGAGCAGTAGTGTTGTCACCAGCAACAGAGCAGTAGTGTTGTCACCAGCAACATAGCAGTAGTGTTGTCACCAGCAACAGAGCATTAGTGTTGTCACCAGCAACAGGGCAGACGTGTTGTCACCAGCAACATAACAGTAGTGATGTCACCATCAACAGAGCAGTAGTGTTGTCACCATCAACAGGGCAGTAGTGTTGTCACCATCAACAGGACAGTAGTGTTGTCACCAGCAACAGAGCAGTAGTGTTGTCACCAGCAACATAGCAGTAGTGTTGTCACCATCAACAGGGCAGTAGTGTTGTCACCAGCAACACAGCAGTAGTGTTGTCACCAGCAACAGAGCAGTAGTGTTGTCACCAGCAACACAGCAGTAGTGTTGTCACCAGCAACGGAGCAGTAGTGTTGTCACCAGCAACAGGGCAGTAGTGTTGTCAACAGCAACAGAGCAGTAGTGTTGTCACCAGCAACAGAGCAGTAGTGTTGTCACCAGCAACAGAGCAGTAGTGTTGTCACCATCAACAGGGCAGTAGTGTTGTCACCATCAACAGAGCAGTAGTGTTGTCACCATCAATAGAGCAGTAGTGTTGTCACCAGCAACAGAGCAGTAGTGTTGTCACCAGCAAAAGGGCAGTAGTGTTGTCACCAGCAAAGGGCAGTAGTGTTGTCACCAGCAAAATAGCAGTAGTGTTGTCACCATCAACAGAACAGTAATGTTGTCACCATCAACAGAGCAGTAGTGTTGTCACCAGCAACAGAGCATTAGTGTTGTCACCAGCAACAGGGCAGACGTGTTGTCACCATCAACATAACAGTAGTGTTGTCACCATCAACAGAGCAGTAGTGTTGTCACCAGCAACAGAGCAGTAATGTTGTCACCAGCAACAGGGCAGTAGTGTTGTCAACAGCAACAGAGCAGTAGTGTTGTCACCAGCAACAGAGCAGTAGTGTTGTCACCAGCAACATAGCAGTAGTGTTGTCACCAGCAACAGAGCAGTAGTGTTGTCACCAGCAACAGGGCAGACGTGTTGTCACCAGCAACATAACAGTAGTGATGTCACCATCAACAGAGCAGTAGTGTTGTCACCATCAACAGGGCAGTAGAGTTGTCACCATCAACAGAGCAGTAGTGTTGTCACCAGAAACAGGGCAGTAGTGTTGTCACCAGAAACAGGGCAGTAGTGTTGTCACCAGCAACAGAGCAGTAGTGTTGTCACCATCAACAGAGCAGTAGTGTTGTCCCCAGCAACATAGCAGTAGTGTTGTCACCATCAACAGGACAGTAGTGTTGTCACAATCAACAGAGCAGTAGTGTTGTCACCATCAACAGGGCAGTAGTGTTGTCACCAGCAACAGAGCAGTAGTGTTGTCACCAGCAACATAGCAGTAGTGTTGTCACCAGCAACAGGGCAGTAGGGTTGTCACCAGCAACAGGGCAGTAGTGTTGTCACCATCAACAGAGCAGTAGTGTTGTCACCATCAACAGAGCAGTAGTGTTGTCACCATCAACAGAGCAGTAGTGTTGTCACCAGCAACGGGGCAGTAGTGTTGTCACCAGCAACGGGGCAGTAGTGTTGTCACCATCAACAGAGCAGTAGTGTTGTCACCAGCAACAGGACAGTAGTGTTGTCACCAGCAACAGAGCAGTAGTGTTGTCACCATCAACAGGGCAGTAGTGTTGTCACCATCAACAGGACAGTAGTGTTGTCACCAGCAACAGAGCAGTAGTGTTGTCACCAGCAACACAGCAGTAGTGTTGTCACCATCAACAGGGCAGTAGTGTTGTCACCAGCAACAGAGCTGTAGTGTTGTCACCAGCAACAGTGCAGTAGTGTTGTCACCAGCAACAGAGCAGTAGTGTTGTCACCAGCAACATAGCAGTAGTGTTGTCACCAGCAACAGGGCAGTAGGGTTGTCACCACAACAGGGCAGTAGTGTTGTCACCATCAACAGAGCAGTAGTGTTGTCACCATCAACAGAGCAGTAGTGTTGTCACCATCAACAGAACAGTAGTGTTGTCACCAGCAACGGGGCAGTAGTGTTGTCACCAGCAACGGGCAGTAGTGTTGTCACCATCAACAGAGCAGTAGTGTTGTCACCAGCAACATAGCAGTAGTGTTGTCACCAGCAACAGAGCAGTAGTGGTGTCACCAGCAACATAGCAGTAGTGTTGTCACCATCAACAGGGCAGTAGTGTTGTCACCAGCAACAGGGCAGTAGTGTTGTCACCATCAACAGAGCAGTAGTGTTGTCACCAGCAACATAGCAGTAGTGTTGTCACCAGCAACAGAGCAGTAGTGGTGTCACCAGCAACATAGCAGTAGTGTTGTCACCATCAACAGGGCAGTAGTGTTGTCACCAGCAACAGGGCAGTAGTGTTGTCACCAGCAACAGGGCAGTAGTGTTGTCACCGTCAACAGGGCAGTAGTGTTGTCACCATCAACAGAGCAGTAGAGTTGTCTCCATCAACAGAGCAGTAGTGTTGTCACCAGAAACAGGGCAGTAGTGTTGTCACCAGAAACAGGGCAGTAGTGTTGTCACCAGCAACAGATCAGTAGTGTTGTCACCATCAACAGAGCAGTAGTGTTGTCCCCAGCAACATAGCAGTAGTGTTGTCACCATCAACAGGACAGTAGTGTTGTCACAATCAACAGAGCAGTGGTGTTGTCACCATCAACAGGGCAGTAGTGTTGTCACCAGCAACATAGAAGTAGTGTTGTCACCATCAACAGAGCAGTAATGTTGTCACCATCAACAGAGCAGTAGTGTTGTCACCAGCAACATAGCAGTAGTGTTGTCACCAGCAACAGAGCAGTAGTGTTGTCACCAGCAACATAGCAGTAGTGTTGTCACCAGCAACAGAGCATTAGTGTTGTCACCAGCAACAGGCAGACGTGTTGTCACCAGCAACATAACAGTAGTGTTGTCACCATCAACAGAGCAGTAGTGTTGTCACCAGCAACAGAGCAGTAGTGTTGTCACCAGGAACAGGGCAGTAGTGTTGTCAACAGCAACAGAGCAGTAGTGTTGTCACCAGCAACAGAGCAGTAGTGTTGTCACCAGCAACAGAGCAGTAGTGTTGTCACCATGAACAGGGCAGTAGTGTTGTCACCATCAACAGAGCAGTAGTGTTGTCACCAGCAACAGAGCAGTAGTGTTGTCACCAGCCACAGGGCAGTAGTGTTGTCACCATCAACAGAGCAGTAGTGTTGTCACCAGCAACAGAGCAGTAGTGTTGTCACCAGCAAAATGGCAGTAGTGTTGTCACCAGCAACATAGCAGTAGTGTTGTCACCGTCAACATAGCAGTAGTGTTGTCACCATCAACAGGGCAGTAGTGTTGTCACCAGCAAATGGGCAGTAGTGTTGTCACCATCAACAGGGCAGTAGTGTTGTCACCATCAACAGAGCAGTAGAGTTGTCACCATCAACAGAGCAGTAGTGTTGTCACCAGAAACAGGGTAGTAGTGTTGTCACCAGAAACAGGGCAGTAGTGTTGTCACCAGCAACAGAGCAGTAGTGTTGTCACCATCAACAGAGCAGTAGTGTTGTCCCCAGCAACATAGCAGTAGTGTTGTCACCATCAACAGGACAGTAGTGTTGTCACAATCAACAGAGCAGTAGTGTTGTCACCATCAACAGGGCAGTAGTGTTGTCACCAGCAACAGAGCAGTAGTGTTGTCACCAGCAACATAGCAGTAATGTTGTCACCAGCAACAGAGCAGTAGTGTTGTCACCATCAACAGGGCAGTAGTGTTGTCACCATCAACAGGACAGTAGTGTTGTCACCAGCAACACAGCAGTAGTGTTGTCACCAGCAACATAGCAGTAGTGTTGGCACCAGCAACAGAGCAGTAGTATTGTCACCAGCAACATAGCAGTAGTGTTGTCACCAGCAACATAGCAGTAGTGTTGTCACCAGCAACAGAGCAGTAGTGTTTTCACCATCAACAGAGCAGTAGTGTTGTCACCAGCAACATAGCAGTAGTGTTGTCACCAGCAACATAGCAGTAATGTTGTCACCAGCAACAGAGCAGTAGTGTTGTCACCAGCAACAGAGCAGTAGTGTTGTCACCAGCAACAGAGCAGTAGTGTTGTACAGCACGAGCAGTTGTGTTACCATCAGAGCAGTAGTGTTGTCACCAGTAACAGAGCAGTAGTGTTGTCACCATCAACAGGGCAGTAGTGTTGTCACCATCAACATAGCAGTAGTGTTGTCACCAGCAACATAGCACTAGTGTTGTCACCATCAACAGGGCAGTAGTGTTGTCACCATCAACATAGCAGTAGTGTTGTCACCATCAACATAGCAGTAGTTTTGTCACCATCAACATAGCACTAGTCTTGTCACCATCAACAGGGCAGTAGTGTTGTCACCATCAACATAGCAGTAGTGTTGTCACCAGCAACATAGCACTAGTGTTGTCACCATCAACAGGGCAGTAGTGTTGTCACCATCAACAGGGCAGTAGTGTTGTCACCAGCAACAGGGCAGTAGTGTTGTCACCAGCAACAGAGCAGTAGTGTTGTCACCATCAACAGGGCAGTAGTGTTGTCACCAGCAACAGCGCAGTAGTGTTGTCACCATCAACAGGGTAGTAGTGTTGTCACCATCAACAGAGGAGTAGTGTTGTCACCATCAACAGGGCAGTAGTGTTGTCACCATCAACAGGTCAGTAGTGTTGTCACCAGCAACAGAGCAGTAGTGTTGTCACCATCAACAGAGCAGTAGTGTTGTCACCATCAACAGGGCAGTAGTGTTGTCACCATCAACAGAGCAGTAGTGTTGTCACCATCAACAGGGCAGTAGTGTTGTCACCATCAACAGGGCAGTAGTGTTGTCACCATCAACAGGGCAGTAGTGTTGTCACCAGCACCATAGCAGTAGTGTTGTCACCAGCAACATAGCAGTAGTGTTGTCCCAGCAACAGGGCAGTAGTGTTGTCACCAGCAACAGGGTAGTAGTGTTGTCACCATCAACATAGCAGTAGTGTTGTCCCAGCAACAGGGCAGTATTGTTGTCACCAGCAACAGGGCAGTAGTGTTGTCACCATCAACAGAGCAGTAGTGTTGTCACCAGAAACATAGCAGTAGTGTTGTCACCAGCAACATAGCAGTAGTGTTGTCACCATCAGCAGAGCAGTAGTGTTGTCACCAGTCTAGTGTTCCTTGTGGCCAGTCCAGTGATGTGTTCCCTTGCAATGGCGATTTTACTTTCCAGCTCAAAAACAATCCACATTAACAACGTCAGTCTAGTAAGACACGTCAAACTGATACAATAAAGTTCTGTCATACATTCAATATGCGACGAACTGAACTTATTAGTATTAGTATTTCTCACTACTGAATACTATATTAAGAACGGGACATATGACACCACAATGGCTATCTAACCCCTAAGTATCTAAAAGAAAAAACAGGGAGTAAGAAGAGGAGAAAAAGGGAATGAAAATGTAGCGGAAGGGGGGAGGGGAGGCACACAAACAAAAAAGACAGTCTAAGTCGCCAGCTATTGTTTATCAGTCCGCGGGTTCTGTAATTCATTTTATTTAGTTCTGTACTCAACATATGTTCATCGAGGTTCAGCTGCAGATGTATTACGATGTCCCAGTAGAAGACTGTGTGCATTTTAACCATTCGTTGTGACAGAGCAATGTGCTTCAAAAAAGTGAAAAAGGTAAAACAGGTACAGTGTATCGCTTAACATATGCACTATGTTATTTAGTCTGCACACTGTGCATCCCATGGTCAGCATTTTTCTACACACACAAACAAGTACACTCGGGAAGAAAGTGGATGGGGAGGGGGCGAAACAACGGCTTACAGCCCACCTCTGGTACACTGAGGGAAGAAAGTGAGTAAGGAGGGGGCGAAACAACGGCTTACAGCCCACCTTTGGTACACTGAGGGAAGAAAGTGAGTGGGGAGGGGGCGAAACAACGGCTTACAGCCCACCTCTGGTACACTGAGGGAAGAAAGTGAGTGGGGAGGGGGCGAAACAACGGCTTACAGCCCACCTCTGGTACACCGAGGGAAGAAAGTGAGTAAGGAGGGGGCGAAACAACGGCTTACAGCCCACCTCTGGTACACTGAGGGAAGAAAGTGAGTGGGGAGGGGGCGAAACAACGGCTTACAGCCCACCTCTGGTACACTGAGGGAAGAAAGTGAGTGGGGAGGGGGCGAAACAACGGCTTACAGCCCACCTCTGGTACACTGAGGGAAGAAAGTGAGTGGGGAGGGGGCGAAACAACGGCTTACAGCCCACCTTTGGTGCCCTGAGGGAAGTGGGAAGGAAGGAGAAACATAGAAACAGGCTACAATGCAGCGGGTTACAGCAGAACTCTTCATGGCCTAGGATCTAAAGCAGCAGGAGTGTGGAGGGAGAAGGGGGGGGGGAGGAGTGGCGGGTGATGGCATGCCATGATGAAACAGAGAGCGGTACAGGGGAAGTCTATGGCATGTGGTCAGGGCAAAGATGGACATATAGACAGAGAAACAGACACGTTAGAATCTAACCAGCCAACCAGCTCAAACCTACACTTAGGCAACAGAATAACGAATGTGACTGCTGATGGTGCGCCAACCAGCTCAAACGGACACTTAGACAACAGAATAACGAATGTGATTGCTGATGGTGCGCCAACCAGCTCAAACGGACACTTAGACAGCAGAATAACGAATGTGATTGCTGATGGTGCTATTATAACATGGAGAACCCCAGTAACATTGCATCAGATAATGTGCATCACCAGTGGTTTGCTTTGTTTCTGATCACAGCACTATGTGAATCTTGAATGCATTCTGTACTTCAACCATTCTGAACATTATAAAAATGTTTACAAACTACCTTTTGTCCATATTATATTCTTTACATGCAAATGGAACCAAGCATTTATCGGACAGACTATATTTCCAACTGAGAGAGAGAAAAAAAAAAGAAAGAACAGAAATAATCTGGATACTAGTGTCCCAGGTAGGACTGACTCACGAGAGAGACAACAAGACCAACGGAACAGAAAGCGCTGTGACAGTTGCCATCCATATGCTTGAAATCTGGATGGAAGCGTATCTCCTCTAGGGAAGCAAGAAACTGCGTCTAGCGCCCGTCCTCCCTCTCGCAGTATGCAGGAAGAGACTACCAAGGGAAAGGCGTCAAGCCCAACAATTCAGAAAAAAAGAATGAGAGAAACAAAGGAGGAGGGGGGCGGGGGCGGGGGGGGGGGGGGGGGGCGGGGAGGGGGGTAGCAGGAGGAGTTAGAGTGATGTGAGAGAGATTAAGGATATGTCCAGAAAAAAGCATCATCAAAGCGGAGATTGTTAGCAGGAAAACAAGAAAGATGCACTGAGCTGTAAGCTGTAGGAAGTCGTTTCAAAGGTTTGAAAGAGCTGTAGAAACATGCGGAAATGCAAACAAAATCGACGCACATCAAAGTTGTCATTGTGCACGCGCACAGATTAACTCTTTCGATGCCAAAAAGCCCCTGCTAGATATAAACTGTGCGTTGCCCTTCGTGGGTATCCACTGTGTCTCCCGTTTCTGTAGGAATCGTCTTGATTCTGTTAATTAATGAAAGGAAAAGGATTGTGAGTTTTAAATCCGTCGAAGGTGTTATGTATTCTGCCTTACTGCCGACAAAGAAAAAGAGAGAGAAAAAAAATCCAGGGCCGCAATCGCAGCAAGTTTAAGTTGTCTTCTTGGAGAGGTATCGGATTCAGCCCCAGTTATTGGCTCTTTGATGCAGTATCATGCTGCTCACATTGTCAACAGAGTCAATGCTAACACCTCTTGCAAGAGCAGCAAGTATTGCCACTATCTGTTGTTGTTATTGTTGTTGTTGTTGTTGTTGTTGTTGTTCTTCTTCTTCTTCTTCTTCTTCTTCTTCTTCTTCTTCTTCTTCTTCTTCTTCTTCTTCTCATTATTATTATTATTATTATTATTATTATTATTATTATATTATATTATTATTATTATTATTATTATTATTATTGTTATTATTATTATTATTATTATTATTATTATTATTATTATTATTATTATTATTATTATTATTATTATTATCAACATCATCATTAATGTTGCTGTTGTTTCTATTATCATTACTATTATTATTAGTATTAGTATTATTATTGTTGTTGTTGTTGTTGTTGTCGTCGTTGCTGTTGTTGTTGTTTTGGTTGGTGCTAGTACCGTTATCATCATTACTATTGTATAGTACATCAATCGAAAAAAAAGGTCTGGTCAAATCAGCACGTAATCCACTAGCTACAACATTACATCAACTAAGTAATCAGCTTACATTCAGCCTTC
>CM031609.1:90111854-90113328 GCA_018398815.1 Conus ventricosus
TCCCCCAGTCCTCCACTTCCCCTTCATCATCACAGCCATTTCTTCAATCATGTTGTCCCCCCCCCCCCCCCCCCCCCCCCCCCCGGAGATTTCGTCTGGGACCTTCGTCTTCATCCCCTCTTCGACGCCCCAAGTTCAAGAATTGTGTGCGCTCGCAGGGCTACATTGCCTACGTGCTACCATCCCCCCACCATTGTCAACCTGTACCTATAATTATAATTAATTCATCCTCATCCCCATCCTCCTCATCATATGCGTTTTGATGTATGTTTTTTGTGTGATTTTATTGTTGTGGATTTGTGTACTATGAAATGTCAATAAATGTTGAAAATTGAACTGTGTTAGTGGGTTAGTGTTAGAGTAAGAGAGGGAAAGGGTGTGGGTCTTGGTTTCGTGGGCACTAGGCCTGCGTTACAGTCTGCTAGCTCCTGTTTCTGTGTATTCTTTCCTGTGTGTGTCCCCGTATATGAATAAAGTCCTTTCCGACTCTTTCCTTTCAAGACCACTGGCCCGGGTTCGCTCATTCTTGTCCTATAACTGGATGGATGTGGTGAAGTGTGTATGGTCACAGGAGACTTGCAAAGCAACACTGTATTCCATGATAAAACAACAACAACAAACAACATCAGCAACGACGACGACGACGGTGACGACAACTACGACCACATCGACGAGAATGACGGCATAAAAGCAACATGATGATGTTTAGAAGAAAGGCTATAGACATATCATTATTAGGTGCAACATTTCCCATACATTTGAAAACAACAAAATAGCAGTATAGATGGGAGGGATGCACACCATACCATAAAGTAACAACACAGGGGACTAAAGAAAAAGGCCAATGCATTATAAGCCATATATGAATATGAGTCAGCCATGGATTGAGAGACGTGCACTTTTCGCGATGCCCTGTCTTTCACTCCGAGAATCTGCATTAGTTCACTGCCACCACATCCGCATGAATAGGCAGACAGACGGTCTCTCTCTCTCTCTCTCTCTCTCTCTCTCTCTCTCACATTCACCTGGCCGTCGAAGGGAGAGGTTGTACGACTGAACTCTCATTCACTGCATTATGACCGACACAGCTTTCGCTCACCATGAACTGTCGCTGTCAGCCAGCAGCAGTTTGAAACCAGGTGTTCACAGATTTTACACAGCCTCCATGCTCAAGGTGTTAGTCTTAGTCGACAAATTTATGATCTTTTTTCAAATCTTCAAAACTCCTTCAAGATTTTCGAAGCTGATCTTCAAGGCGCAAAACAGACATCAAAGACAACAGGTGGGACATAAGTGAACTTCAACAAAACAGTGTCTTTCTACATGACAGATTAAACGAAATAGAAGAAAAACTTGAAAAACTAGATGTGGCAAAACGAGAAAAGAATTTGAATTTTTTTGGAATACATGAATCAGCAGCATGGGAAGAGGCGAATGAACACGGACGAAATCGTAGCAGTGCTCAATCTTGAAT
>CM031609.1:90115928-90130928 GCA_018398815.1 Conus ventricosus
CATATAAAACCGGTGGCGTGCCCAAATTGTATACACCCTGACGAGAGCGCCGGCTCGAAACAAATTTCTTGGGGTTTAGTTTTTCCATTTTAAAATTCTATTTTAAACTGGTATGTCGCTCCCTACTTGGTTGAGCATTTTTATCATTCTGAGTGGCTTTTTAACTCTAATTATATATATATATATATATATTTTATATATATATATATATATATATATATATATAATATATATATATATAGACAATGGTAGTAAATACCAGCAGAGATTTTAAAAAAATGCTCAACCGGACTGGGAGCAACATTTGTTAAAAGGTAAGGTTTAAAACTATCTACAGCGCTGTTTCATGCAATGCAATCATCAGGATGTGGTGGGTCTGTGCTGCCGGTGTTTTATAACTGCTTGTGTTGTCTGTCATCACGTGCTGTCTGTGTTTTTCGTGTGTTTCTGGTTCTTGTTCACTGATAGGAATTTCCACTTGTGCCTGCAGTTGTTAACCATTTCTATCCTAGTATTTAAAGTGCCAGTTGTGGTTTGCATAGTATTATGTACTTTTCTGTTGAGCATAGGTTACATCTTTTTGAAATGTTGTTGTATGGTGCTGCTCTTTCTATGATTTTCCAGGATATATTGTATTCTATCTTTTTCTCTTTGAGCTTCCAGATGTATTTACTCAATTCTGTTTGGTTTTTTGTATCTTTCTTGTTAAATGACTGTTTGTGGTTTGCATATCTAGTTTTAAATTGGTTTTCAGTGATACCTATATATGTTTCTTCTGCGTTCTCTGATGTTACAGTGGCTTGGTACACAATGCTGTTGTAGAGGCATTTGTTGCTCAGAGGGCACTGTTTCTTTCTTGATACAGTTGCAGGATTTCCTTTCATCACCCTCGTTTTTTCTCTGTACTGTTTTTCATTTTGTTGGTTGAATCAATGATGTTTTTAAGGTTGGGCAATACATGAGTATGATAATTTGATGCTGTTTTTGTTGAATATCTTGGATAATTTGTGCCTTTTTGGGAATGATGATGTTAGGATTCTAAAGAATTCTATGTAAATATCAAAAGTAACCATCCACCTTCCATACTAAAAACAATACCCAGAGGCATAAATAAGAGATTATCTAACCTGTCATGCAATGAAACAGCATTCAATAACGCTGCAGCTGAATATCAAGAAGCGTTACCAAAAGTGGCTACAACTACAAACTACAATATGACCCAGATAATGACATGAGCAGACACAAGAAGAACAGAAAAGAAAGATCATATGGTACAACCCCCCATATGACGGAAGAGTGAAAACAAATATAGGAAAGAATTCTTTAGAATCCTAACATCATCATTCCAAAAGAGCACAAATTATCCAAGATATTCAACAAAAACAGCATCAAATTATCATACCATGTATGCCCAACCTTAAAAACATCATTGATTCAACCAACAAAATGAAAAAACAGTACAGAGAAAAACGAGGGTGATGAAAGGAAATCCTGCAACTGTATCAAGAAAGAACAGTGCCCTCTGAGCAACAAATGCCTCTACAACAGCATTGTGTACCAAGCCACTGTAACATCAGAGAACGCAGAAGAAACATATATAGGTATCACTGAAAACCAATTTAAAACTAGATATGCAAACCACAAACAGTCATTTAACAAAGAAAGATACAAAAACCAAACAGAATTGAGTAAATACATCTGGAAGCTCAAAGAGAAAAAGATAGAATACAATATATCCTGGAAAATCATAGAAAGAGCAGCACCATACAACAACATTTCAAAAAGATGTAACCTATGCTCAACAGAAAAGTACATAATACTATGCAAACCACAACTGGCAACTTTAAATACTAGGATAGAAATGGTTAACAACTGCAGGCACAAGTGGAAATTCCTATCAGTGAACAAGAACCAGAAACACACGAAAAACACAGACAGCACGTGATGACAGACAACACAAGCAGTTATAAAACACCCGGCAGCACAGACCCACCACATCCTGATGATTGCATTGCATGAAACAGCGCTGTAGATAGTTTTAAACCTTACCTTTTAACAAATATATATATATATATATATATATATATATATATATATATATATATATATATATATATATATATTATATATATATATACTAAGACACAAGAGCAAGCTTTGTTTATAATTGAATATTTCTTGCAGTCATTGCAACACCAAGCTGCCTGTAAGTTGCTGGAATGGTGCTTGGTATTTATCCTTGGAATTTATTATTTTATTATATATATATATATATATATATTATATATATATATATAATATATATATATATATATATATATATATATATATATATATAATATATATAAACAAAAAAAAACCTAATAAATTCCAAGGATAAGTACCAAGCACCATTCCAGCAACTTACAGAGCAGCTTGGTGTTGCAATGACTGCAAGAAATATTCAATTATAAAGAAAGCTTGCTCTTATGTCTTAGATTGAAGAAATAGGGGGAGATAAGCATTCATATCTGCAGTGGCAGTTAATACTGCCTAACTAACAGTATGTGCTCAAGTGGGTAATGGGGAAAAATAAAATAAATGCTTCTCAAAATGAGCCTTCAGCAAGCTTATAATCTCCAATCGGGAAGAAACTCACCAACACATAACTCCTGGTCATATACCGATATTCGAAACCTGGTTGTTTCTCCTCAGTGACCGCGGAAGTGGTAATTTGACTCCTCTGCCTTCGGTTTTAAAAAAGAATGCTATCCCAGAAAAGGCTGGTGTGCAACACCGTAGTATGTTTGTTGAGGTTTAAAAAAAAACAACCAAAGGTGCCACCTAAGAAGCAAACATACTACGGTGTTGCACACCAGCCTTTTCTGGGATAGCATTCTTTTTTAAAACCGAAAAGGCAGAGGAGTCAAATTACCACTTTCCGCGGTCACTGAGGAGAAACAACCAGGTTTCGAAATATCGTATATGACCAGGAGTTGTGTGTTGGTGAGTTTCTTCCCGATTGGAGGTTATAAGCTTGCTGAAGGCTCATTTTGAGAAGCATTTATTTTATTTTTCCCCAACTACCCACTTGAGCACATACTGTTAGTTAGGCAGTATTAACTGCCACTGCAGATATGAATGCTTATATCCCCCTATTTCTTCAATCTAAGACATTAAGAGCAAGCTTTCTTTATAATTGAATATTTCTTGCAGTCATTACAACACCAAGCTGCTCTGTAAGTTGCTGGAATGGTGCTCGGTACTTATCCTTGGAATTTATTAGTTTTTTGTAATTTAGTCCCTTGCGGATTCATTCCAAGAACTGGCCCTCAGCACTTGTGTCTTAAGAGGTTATCTTTTTATATTTTTCTACTTTTCACAAGAAAATGTAGCTTGTTTTGCTCTTTCATGATTTTCTTTTGCTTCTTAGATGGCACCTTTGGTTGGTTTTTTGAAACCTCAACAAACATACTACGGTGTTGCACAAAAACCTTTTCTGGGATAGCATTCTTCTTAAAACCGAAAAGGCAGAGGAGTCAAATTACCACTTTCCGCGGTCACTGAGGAGAAACAACCAGGTTTCGAAATATCGGTATATGACCAGGAGTTGTGTTGGTGAGTTTCTTCCCGATTGGAGATTATAAGCTTGCTGAAGGCTCATTTTGAGAAGCATTTATTTATTTTTCCCCATCTACCCACTTGAGCACATACTGTTAGTTAGCAGTATTAACTGCCACTGAAGATATGAATGCTTATCTCCCCCTATTCTTCAATCTAAGACATAAGAGCAAGCTTTCTTTATAATTGAATATATATATATATATATATATATATATATATATATATATATATATATATAGATATAATATATATATATATATATATATATAAAATGCTGAACAATTAAGTAGTGGGGAAAACAAGTGCAGGTTAACAATTCTTCAGTCGTTATAGTAATGACTGGCAAAGATTTGAACTTGTAAAAACAAAAAAAATGAAGATGAAGAAAATGTGGGGAATATATTATAATATGAGAAGCCCTTCACTAGCTGCCTGAGGGAATCATCGTAATCCCTCTTGAAAGCACATTTATTTGTATTGCCTGCTCTGAGGCCTTTCGTTCGCTGGATCGGACTCATCAGGGAGACACGGCTGATTGTGTCAGTGCTCTTGGTGTCAAATATTTGACACCAAGAGCACTGATATATATATATATATATATATATATAGATATATATATATATATATATATATATATATATATAGCTAGAAACATTTATGTCCCTGGTTATAATCAGCTTTAATTAGTTTACAGTCACAATTTCATTTGGAACAGATCAAGTTCCATTCTAGATCCCCGGTGTTTGCTGACTCTACAGCGACAGCGTCAAGATGCCATCAGAAAATACCTTGGTTTGGATGTTCAATGTCTGTGCAAGATAACCCCGTTCTTCCAGTTCCCTTGTGATAATTATCCCCTCTGCCCTATCCAGTCCGGCGCCTGAGGAAGTTAGAATTAGAATGTAATTACCTCTTCCCCGTCATAATGTCCTCGTGTGACGTGAAGAACAACGTGATGGAGAAATTCGTTATACATTCCGTTTCGCTGATAACGTGAATAAAGGCATTGGAAGTCACTGACGACTAAGTGTTGCAATGGAATGATAGTGTGACTGTTCAAGGCATGCGGGTAAATTTATTTTTTAAGTGTATCGGGGGAGTGATGCAGAACGTTTGTTGTGACCTTCTATTGCATAGAGGCACGTTTTGGCTATGTCTGCTTGATCTCCATATGTCCTGTTGAGCAATAGAGCATATGTAAAGAATCTTTCAAAGCATTGGCCATTTCATTCCAAACACACACCCACACACACACACACACACACACACACACACACACACACACACACACACACACACACACACACACACATGCGCGCGCGCGCGCACGCACGCACGCACGCACGCACGCACGCACGCACGCACGCACACACACACACACACACACACACACTCACTCACTCACTCACACACTCACACGCACACGCCCCTCCACACGCACGCACGCATGCACGCACACTTTGTATTGTCTTTTATCTCTTTGTGCTTTTAGGCCTATAAGATTCGGTTAGCTTTGAATTTTATCTACATGATTTCTATTCTCTCATTCAGTTGATATCAGCTGGTTACTGCGTAAGAGATCGAGAGAATTATCGCACTACAAAGTGGGTGATTCGGAAGAAATGGAATCAGTCGACCCTATATCAAACCCTTCATTTAACGGCTACTTTCTTTCTTTCTTTCTGCGTACGCAGGCTGATACTCCTGCGGACACTCCCTGTATAGCCAGGCAGTGGAGTTTTGTGTGTATGACCCTTTTTTTATCCCGCCATTAAGGCAGCCATACTCCATCTTCGGGGAAGGTGCATGCTATGTGTCACGTGTCATCCATACCAACGGCCAAACTGGCCTTCTCTTCCGAAAGTTGGTGATGGATTTTACGTGTGTGTAAGATGTATGCGTGCGTTCACACACGGAACCTCGGTTTATAGTCTCATTCGAAGGACTATATGGGAATGGAGTCAGAACCAATGTTAACTCCGAGGGAAAAATCCCCCTAGATACCGAAATTCGAACCCGCAACCCCAGGATCACGAGTCCGGCGCTCTACCAACTGAGCTATCCGGCCCCCTAACGGCTACTCATAACCGAAGAAGAAAACGCAAACTTATTTCACCAAATTTGCCACATTCACCTTGTTTCTCGTCCCTCCTACCCCTCATCCATTCATTACTTGTGATCAGTCCATATTCCTATGTCCTCTGTTCAATGTCTTCTTCATTAGCTATTCTATGCACATGGCAGAAATTGGCATGGAATTGATGTGCTGCATGCGTTTTCTTGGCATTCTGCTTTGTGACATCACTTATCGGGGAAAACAGTTTCTCCGCTGAACATACTCGAGGGTGTACGCCCTATTTGCACTTTTGACAAAGAAAGAAAATACAGATACAATCGTTTAATTGGTCATTTTGTTGTCCATTTTGCTCAAATTATGTTTTGTCTGACACCTTTTTTTTGGGCGTCATCTATAACAAACACACACACACCACCACACACACACACACACACCAACACACACCCAACCCACCAACCACACCCCACATACACAAAACATACACACACATCTCTCCTCTCTCTCTCTCCTCCTCTCCTCTCTCTCTCTCCCCCTTCCCCTCTCTCCTCTCTCTCTCTCCCCTTTCCCTCATTGTCCATATATGGAAAAGAAGAGAGAGAGAAGAGAAAAGGGGAAAAGAGAGAGAGAGAGAGAGAGAGAAGAGAGTGGGGCGCCTGTTCCATCGTGACTATAGGAGGTTATGAACATATTCGTAGTTTTAACACGTTTTTTAAATTTCATTGAAACAGAAGTCCATGATCTACATGATTTGCGCTGAAACTGAGGCTTTTCACCTAAAAACTGCAAGATAAGTTTTTTATGTGAGTAGTACGAAACTTTTAGTGAAAAATCTTCCCAACTGGTTTTCAATCCCTTCACAGTTTTTACAAAAAACCACGTTTTGTTCCCGAATATAAACTTTATTTCGTTCCGTTTCCATAATAATCATTTTTTTTTTCCCCTTTCTTTTTTAAAAACCCGGGGAATCAATGCAAATCATATCATGCTGGGGAAAAAAATACCCACCTTAATCGGGACAAAAACTGAAATTTTTTTTCAACCTTTTATGCTTCTAACATAAACTTGGGGCAAATTCATATCCTTAGCGTAACTTGAACCACAGGCAATACGTCGTTTTGTTCTTGGTTAAGCTTTTACGGGGACTCACCCCGTTCTGAATGCCCCCGGGGAAAAAAGCCTTAAAAATTTTATCACAAGCAATCGTTTGCCCTGCCCCGCTTTTACAGCCAGTTTCCAAAACCCCAAAGGGATCCCCTTTTCCCCCTTTTGTCGGGCCCCCCTTTTCATTAGTCCAAGATTGAACAAGAATTAAATGAGTTTGAGGCCTGTGGAAACTGTCATTCTTCTGGTTTGCAAGAGGTTTTAATGACAGCCATTAAGACTGGCAAGCAATGAAGCTGTGCCTTCAGATGAAGGCTTTGAGATCCAAGGCTTTCAGACATGTGCGTTTAAGATGCAAATTATGAAATCGATAGAAGATCTCCGAACTCTATGTCAGTATTGGGAGTTGGTTGCAACGAAGTCTTTTCTGATTTTTGTGAAATCAATGGCATACAGCTAACTATTGTTATTACAGTCTTCATTTTTATCAGTGACCTGTCTTGAAATTAGAGTAGGTAGAGAAGTGTTGCGAATTACAGGATGTGTCCTTACTTTCCGCGTTCTGCCTTGTGTGTGTGTGTGTGTGTGTGGTGTGTGTGTGTGTGTGTGTGTGTGTGTGTGTGTGTGTGTGTGTGTGTGTGTGTGTGTGTGCGTGTGTGTGTGTGTGTGTGTGTGTGTGTGTGTGTGTGCGAGCGTGCATACATGCATGAGTACTGCGTGCATGGGTGCCGCATGCTTGGGTGCGTGCTAGGATGCGTACTTACGCGTGAGTCTATCTGCGTACCTAGATGCCTGTCTTCGTGTCTGGGAGACAGCTAGAAAGAACCTCCACAGTCCCAAATTGCCACTGTAACAATATATAATTGTGTTGTGCCTGTTCTATTCTGTGGTTGTGGGATGTAGGGTTATGGACACATCCATGTTGTGGAACAGGTGCAAGTTGCATTCACGAACTCTTTGTTTCATTTAAGGCAGAAGTCCCACGACTTACATTTGTTTTGTTTGTTCTTATTTAATCAACAATGACAATATTTTGGTGTGATTTATTATCTGGAAATTCGGTGAGCTGCTCTGCCCTACTGTGTACGGTTGTGTGCTGTTTCCACAAAGGTATTTTCAAAATTCCTCTTTCTAAATCCCATGGTAGGAGAATGCAAATCATGTACGAGGTACAACAAATGCCCCCTCCTTTATCAGAACGAGATAATAAATTCCTTTTCAATTGCTCATGCTTTTAATCTGGCAGCATGAGAGATTCAATCACCCCTAGCACAGACTTGAACCACACAGGCAATATCGCCGTTTCCCTGTTCTTGATTAGAGCTTTGACGGGCAGCTCAGCCATCGCTGCTGAATGCCCTGGAGACAAAGCGCTAATATTTCATCATCAAAGGCAATCGTTTGCCCTGCCACGCTATGTTACAGCCATGATTTCCAACACAATGGGATCCCTGTTGCCTCTTTCGTCGGTCCTCCTTCTCATTAGTCAAGATTGAACAAGAATTAAATGATTTGAGCCCTGAGGGAAAGTGTCATTCCTCTGGTTTGCAAGAGGTTTTAATGACAGCCATTAAGACTGGCAATTGATAAAACTAAGCTTCCAGGTGAACCTAAACCTTTTTTTTTAAATTTATTTTTATCTATGATTATTTTTATTTATTTTATTTTTTTATCCCCCCCCCCCCCCCCCAGTTTCCCTCCCCCCCTTTCCCCCTTACCATTATTATCAATCCACCATTACTACAACCGTCACAAAGATATCACACCACCCCCATAACACACAACCCTATCGTATCACACACACACCCCTCCCCCTACGCAACCCCCCCCCCCCCCCCTCCTTTTCCTCTCCCATAATCCCTCGTGCCATTTCTGCCTAGCGGCTATTCTCCCCACCACATGGACAACAACAGATGAGTCATTTCTCGTTCTTTGTTTGCACTGTCCCAAATGTTAAATGTGATTTTTTTTCTCCTGAAGAAGACCCAAGTGGTTGAAATGCATCGTGTCTTGCCATGTGCTTTGTTTGTCAATGTCATTGGCGGTAAGTAACAAACTCTATTTCAATCCCCCCCCCCCCCCCCCCCCCCCCCCCAGATGAACGCTTTGAGATCCAAGGCTTCCCACACATGTGTGCTTTTCATGCTCATTGTGGAATCGATAGAGGAACCCCGGACTTTCCAAGGATTCCCACACATGTGTGCTTTTCATGCTCATTGTGGAATCGATAGAGGAACCCCGGACTCTCCAAGGATTCCCACACATGTGTGCTTTTCATGCTCATTATGGAATCGATAGAGGAACTCCAGACTCTCTCGGGCGGTGTGGGAGTCGGTTGTAATACCAACATGTTCTGTTATCTCTTACAGCAATGGGGACACAGTGAATCACATCCACTACAGTCGTCCCTGTCTCCTAGTGTGTCATACATTTTGTGTTGGTTGATACGAATTGGGAAGCGATAGGCTATAATGCAGCTGAGTGGAAAGCGAGGCAAAACGATTTGGGTGCGAAACAAATAACACAACAACGACAACAACGACAACGACATCATCAACCATCAGCATCATCATCACTAGTAGCGGAAGCAGCAGGAGCAGCAGCAGCACCAACAGCAGCAGCAACACCAGCAACATCAGCTGCAGCAGTAGCAGCATAATCATTACTATTGTTATTGTTTTCATTACCACAAGTAGTAGTAGTAGTAGTAGTAGTAGTAGTAGTAGTAGTAGTAGTAGTAGTATAGTGGTGGTGGTGGTGTGGTGGTGGTGGTGGTGGTGGTGGTGGCAGCAGATGCAGCAGTATTTTTCTTCATATTGTTGTTGGTGGTGGTGGTGTTGTTGTTGCTGTTGTTGTTGTTGTTGTTGTTGTTCTTCTTCTTCTTCTTCTTCTTCTTCTTCTTTCTTCTTCTTCTTCTTCTTCTTCTTCTTCTTCTTCGTCGTCGTCGTCGTCGTCGTCGTCGTCGTCACCGACGTCGTTGACATCGTTATTGTTCTGTTCTTCATCTTCTGTAAGATGAGATGCCTTTCTTGCATAGACAAACTGTAAGATGAGATGCCTTTCTTGCATAGACAAACTGCAGGAAATTCAAGCTGCAACATGCACATGTACATACCTACTCACCTTACGATCAAACTAAGTGGTAGGCAGAGATATATCGGCAACCGGTTGAATCCTTGCCGCAAAATCAATCAGTATTGGATAGGAACTGTTCAACTACAACCTGATCAAGTAGCACACAGCGTGTCCCTGGCGTTTGTCTGTTTGTTACGGATGCATTGATGAGATGAATAATCGCAAATCGGGCAAGTCAAACGTTCACTTCTGCATGCTAGAGCATCACATGAAGTTATTTGGAACCAGGTGCATTTTGAGCTGATCCAATGGCACAGGCAAAACTCTGTTCCAAGGTCGACATCGGCGTGATGCTGTCTTTTAGAATGTGATATTGACAGCAGCCATGCCATCCTGCAGTTTTCTGCAAAAAGAAGTATAATCCCCAAAGTCGTGGCCCTATTATGTTATTGTCAGCAATCAGGTTATTCCCGAAGGTCAGTCCTTGCTGATCAAGCCCTGTAGCTGTCTTCCACTAGCAAAACCTCAATACAAACTGAGTGCAGGGTTTGTTTGGGTTTTTTTTTCTTTTTTTTTTTAAATTTCTGTTAAATGTTCTAGACGGGACAACACTCGGAAGAAGTATCTAGGTATGGTGAATTCGTCAATATGTTCATGTTTTAGGCAGACTAGTAGCTGAGTAGTGAAAGTAGCATGTGAACACACACACACTCTCTCTTTCTCTCTCTCTCTCACAAATGCATCCTTATCTTCCCTCTCCCCCTGCTTAATAGAAATTCCGGTATCCGGAATTCAGATAACAGCTTGCTGTCTCGCCTTCCAAGTGCAGGCCCGAGCTCCATCCCCTGCCTCTCAGCTCCACTACCCCCCCCCCCCCCCCCCTTCCCCCCTCACCCCCAGCCGTGTCTTCTTCCCTCCTGCTTGCTCCGTCTCACCTTCACCTTCCCATCACGCACTGACCTCCTCCTCCCTTCCCCCCTCCCCCCAACCCTGTGAGTCTTGTTCCCCCCCCTCCCCCCCCCCCCCCCCCCCCCCCCCCCTCCTCTCCCCGTATTGCTTAGTTACTGTGGATGACTGTACTATTGTGACCCGGACAGCTTGAAAGCGACATTTGTCTTGGTTGGTCATACTTTCCTGAATATTTCAAAATGGAGTGACTGATGGCGGCGAACGAAGCAAAGTTGTCGTCCATGTGGTCGGTGGGCGGAAATGACATGGGGCCAGGGGGATTATGGGAGAGGAAACGGAGGGGGGGGGGGGTTGCGTCGGGGAGGTGTGTGTGTGTGATATGATAGGGTTGTGTGTCTAGTTTATTGGGATGGTGTGGTATCTTTGTAGACCACAACATATTATTTAAAAAATGACTGCATATGTTCAAAATCCGGCAGTAGTCACCTTCTTTCAGTCATATCTTGAAAGCGGGACCCAGCGTGTTCACTTAAACGGTACTTATTCCTCTAAAGGAATAGTGAGCTGTGGCGTTCCACAAGGCTCTGTCCTTGGACCTCTTCTCTTCTGTATTTTTAGAAATGACCTACGGATGCACATATCTCACAATGATGTCAGCTGTGATCTGTTCGCTGACGATAGTTTTCTTCACTGTAGTGATACAAACATCATGTCTGTACAAATATCGTTACAACAAAGTATCACTGATGTCTTAGAATGGTGCAACCAAAACCGAATGGTCCTTAATCTGCACAAAACAAAATGTATGGTCCTAGCATCGAGACAGAAACATCAACGACAGCATCTTATGTTGAGCCTAAAAATGAGTGAAACCTTGATCGAGCAGGTTACCAAACACCGTGTCTTAGGCGTGATCATTGATGAGAACTTTAAATGGCAATCACATATAAATCATGTTTGCAAACAGTTGGCTCGCAATTTGTTTTTACTCAATAAACTCAGTTATATGTTGAACCACATATCCGGAAATTATTTTTTGAAGCCCATTGCCTTTCTCACATCAACTATGCGTCCACTGTCTGGACTGGTGCCGGTGAAAATCACATAAAAAAGATCAACTCTATGCATAGACGGGGAATTAAGCTGATTCTTCCCGACAAGTCTCTATCAACCACGGGCAAATTCGCAAAACTAATGATGTTACCACTGCAGAGCCAACTGACCTATAATAAGGCAGTGCTAATGTTTAAAGTCCATGCAAACATGGCGCCAACATATCTTGCTGAGTTTATCCAAATGGCAACAACGCGATATGATTCAAATAATTACATTTTACCACGTGTCCGCATTGATTTGTTCAAATCTAGTTTTGCATATTTTGGTCCATCTGTGTGGAACTCTCTTCCTCCGTCTGCCAAAACATGTCAATCACTGCCATCCTTCAAATCAGCAGTACTTAAACATTTACTTGAACAATAAATCTAACCTTTTGATCATAGTCTCAACGCCCTACTTTTATGCTTGCCTCTATATTAGCTAATGAAAATGTGTGTGTGTGTGTGTGTGTGTGTGTGTGTGTGTGTGTGTGTGTGTGTGGTGTGTGTGTGTGTGTGTGTGTGTGTGTGTGTGGTATGGGTGTGTGGATGTGGGTATGCGCATGCATGCGTGTATGTGTGGGCGTGTGCATGCATGTGAGCGCGCACGCGTACGTGTTTGATTGTGTTTGTGTAATTTTGTAATGGATTTTTTTTCCTTATAATTATTATTCTTATTACTAATGTTATTGTTAATATTATAATGTTGCTATATTCTTCATTGTTTCTGTCATTAATATGTGCAGTCTGTTTAGTTGAATGTTGTAGAATAGCAAGGACAGATTGGAAGAATAGGCACTGCCTAAAATCTCTATCCTTGAGTAATAAAGTTTTTGAGTCTTGAGTCTTGAGTCTTGAGTCTCTCTCTCTCTCCTCTCTCTCTCTCTCTCCTCCTCTCTCTCTCTCTCTCTCCTCTCTCCTCCTCTCCTCTCACACACACACACACACATACATACACACACACATACACGCGCGCGCGCGCGCGCGTGCGCCCACCCCCCCCCCCCCCCCCCCACACACACACGTACAAACGCACGCACACACACACGCACATACGCTCACATACTCAATTACTCACTCACTCACTTACACACTCACTCACTTATTCACTCACTCACTCACTCACTCACTCACTCACTCACTCACTCACTCGCTCACCCATTAACTCACTTACTATGTATCTATCCACCTGTCTATCTATCTGTCTATCTGTCTATCTATCTATCTATCTATCTATCTATCTATCTATCTATCTATCCCTCTCTCTCTCTCTCTCTCCTCTCTCTCTCTCTCTCTCTCTCTCTCTCCTCTCTCTCTCCTCTCTCTCTCTCTCTCTCTCTCTCTCTCTGACGTTTGAAAGGAGTCTGTTATACCATGGCTACTTTCAGCTCGTCGGCATTGGAAGAGACACCAACTGGTCATCCACAATTAACGGACGTCCTTATAATCTCCCATCTGCTTTTTTTATATCCCAGAATGGAAAAAAAGCAATTCATTTCCAAGTCAGGAAAGCGCCCAATCCTTCAATTGATAGCAAAGAATAGAATCCTTTCCCTTCTCTTCTGCTAGGATTGGAGCCCGGAATCTGGCAGATTCAATCACTCCACGGCTTGACGCACGAGCAGTAATGTCGTTGTGCTCTTCCCCAGAAGCAGGACTGTGACAATAACCGGCCATTCCTCATAGCTGCCTGATGGAAAATCACACCAATGGGGAGACATAAAGCTATTATTTTATTGCCACAGGCAATCATTTCCCCTGCCATAGTGTCTCTGGTTTATGACTCCCACGCTCAGTTAGAGGCATGATTCCAATACAAATCGGATTCTTGTTCCTTTCTTTTTTTCTTTTTCTTTTCTTTTTTCCCCCTTCTGTTTGAATACCTCCCTCTGTGAAAAAAAGCTGTAGCGAATTGTTCGAGGTGCGTGCACTCTGAGAATACGTAGTCGGTCGAGTTTGCCAGAAGGATTTAGTGTCAGCCGTTAAAATGACATGTGATAAAACTATGCCATTAGACGAGCCCGGTGATGTTCAAGCAGCTCTGACAAATGTGCTTTGGATGTCCATTGTGGAAGCGATGGAGAAGCTTCTAGTGCTGTGAATGTATGAGGGTAGATTGGGGCAACGGAGGATTTGTGTGTGTGTGCTTTATATTGTATTAAAAAAACTCTGTTACGTCACTGTCAGTGACCTAATGGCTGCTAGTTAGCTGTTTGAAGCTTGTTTATTTGTTTGTTTTTGTTTTTGTTCTGTTGTTGTAAAGACAAGCGCAGAAACACGTTTGTTATTTTACGTTAAAGTATCATGATGATGATGATGATCATCATCATCATCATCGGCAGCAGCAGCAGCAGCAGCAGCAGCAGCAGCAGCAGCAGCAGCAGCAGCAGCAGCAGCAGCAATGACAGCACCACCACATACAGCAGTAGCAGCAGCAGCAGCAGCCGTTATAGTAATAGTAGTGATAGTTGTACTAGTAGTGCCAGAAGTAGTCGTCGTCGTCGTAATAGTAGTAGTAGCAGTGGTAGTAGTCGTAGTAACAGTAGTATTAACAGCATCAGCAGTAGTAGATCGTGCTAGGGCACAACATGAATTCAATTTGATTCCACTGCATTTTTAGTTGATCAGTGGTAGGCGAAATATACACAACAGAGATTTTTAACCTACGGAGAACGTCGTCATTTTATTTTCCTCTAGGACTTTGTCAGCAACTCACTCATTTCTGCAGCTATCTGCACGAGAGATGTAATTACCAGAAGGTGTTGCCTAATCACTTTATTCTCAGGGCGACCATCACCTGCGCATACTGCCCCTATTCTACTGCATGTAGTGTTCTACTACTACTACTACTACTACTACTACTACTACTACTACTACTACTACTACTACTACTACTACTTCTACTACTACTACTACTACTACTACTACTACTACTACTACCGCAAAGTTTGTTTTCGTTTATACCCTATGGACGGTGGGCATTAGACCAAAGTAATCCGTGTCTGGCAATCCGTCAATAGTTTCTTTCTCTAGGGAGGCTGGCTGCTGGCAAAGCAGAAATAACAAAATGACAAATGACACCATCAGCGGAGCCTGCTAATGTTCAATTCATGCAGGCAAATTGTTTGGCATGTGCACCAT
>CM031609.1:90138428-90145928 GCA_018398815.1 Conus ventricosus
TCGATCCCATGACAATATCGTCGTTGTACTGTCCTTTAAAGCAGGACATTGTCCATCCCATGACAATATCGTCGTTGTACTGTCCTTTAAAGCAGGACATTGTCCATCCCATGACAATATCGTCGTTGTACTGTCCTTTAAAGCAGGACATTGTCCATCCCATGACAATATCGTCGTTGTACCGTCCTTTAAAGCAGACATTGTCCGCTGCCATCCATCCTTGCAGCTGACTGCAGGCATCCTTGCAGCTGACTGCAGGCATCCTTGCAGCTGACTGCAGGCATCCTTGCAGCTGACTGCAGGACTGCAGCAGTAGACGCTGTCCTATTACTTCACTGCCAGGGACAACCAGTTCTTGTGCACACTGCCCCTGGTTGACCCTTGCAGTTTCTACCACTGTTTCAAATACAACTGCTACTGCTACTACTACTGCTGCTGCTGTTGCTGCTGCTGCTGCTGCTGCTGCTGCTGCTACTACTACTACTACTACTACTACTACTACTACTACTACTACTACTACTACTACTGCTGCTGCTGCTGTTGCTGCTGCTGCTGCGATTGCTCTGCTGCTGCTGCTACTGCTATACTACTACTACTACTACTACTACTACTACTACTACTACTACTACTACTACTACTACTACTACTACTACTACTACTACTACTGCTACTGCTGCTGCTGCTGCTGCCTTAGGCGTAATATATCTAGATTTCAGTTTCATCATTTCACACCTTGTTGGCGAGTCAGCAGTAGGAAGAAAGATTCATGTTTGGCAGTGCGTCAATTCTTCCCCTCCTCTATGAAAGCTGATTGTTGGCAATGTGCAGCTTGATCACATGACAACAAAGATCCATGTTTGGCAGTTCGTCAATTCTCTCTCCCCCCCCCCCCCCCCCCCCCCCCTCTATGAAAGCTGATTTCTCGCAATGTGCAGCATGATCACATGACAACAAAGATCCATGTTTGGCAGTTCGTCAATTCCCCCCCCCCCCCCCCATCTATGAAAGCTGATTGCTGGCAAGCTGCAGCATGAACACCTGCCAAAAGCACACAGCACTAGTGGGGCCTGGCAATGTGCAATTCATGCCAATAAACACACAGCACCAGTGGGGCCTGGCAATGTTCAATTCATGCCAATAAACACACAGCACCAGTGGGGCCTGGCACTGTTCAATGCATGCCAATAAACACACAACACCAGTGGGGCCTGGCAATGTTCAATGCATGCCAATAAACACACAGCACCAGTGGGGCCTGGCAATGTTCAATGCATGCCAATAAACACACAGCACCAGTGGGGCCTGGCAATGTTCAATGCATGCCAATAAACACACAGCACCAGTGGGGCCTGGCAATGTTCAATGCATGCCAATAAACACACAGCACCAGTGGGCCTGGCGATGTTCAGTTCATGCCAACAAATTGTTTGGCGTGTGCGCTGTGGCACTGATGTCCACACAACAGTTGTAGTGAGTGCATGGAGATGGATTGCAGTGGCAATGTTTCTGCTGGCTGAGATATCGACAGGGGCGGTGTAAGACCATGGCTATTTTTTCTTCTGTTTCTGTCATGATATCGGTAAGGACACAGCTTCCTACGCCTGTCTTCTGCGGGTCATAGTGATTAACATCACCAGGAATGAGTTGTCTGCTGGTCATAGTGAATAGCATCGCCAGGAATGAGGTGTCTGCTGGTCATAGTGAAAGCATCGCCAGGAATGAGTTGTCTTCTAGTCATAGTGATTGCCATCGCCAGGAATGAGTTTTCTGCTAGTCATAGTGATTAGCATCGCCAAGAATGAGTTTTCTGCTAGTCATAGTGATTAGCATCGCCAAGAATGAGTTTTCTGCTAGTCATAGTGATTAGCATCGCCAAGATGAGTTTTCTGCTAGTCATAGTGATTAACATCGCCAGGAATGAGTTTTCTGCTAGTCATAGCGATTAGCATCGCCAAGAATGAGTTTTCTGCTAGTCATAGCGATTAGCATCGCCAAGAATGAGTTTGCTGCTAGTCATAGCGATTAGCATCGCCAAGAATGAGCTACTATACAGCGTTGCTTCAAGCATTTGTCTTCGATTATTCGAAACTCCCAACAGGTTCAGGCCCAGAGCAAATTGTTACTTTCAGCTGAAAACTCAGGGAATTGTAACCGGACATACACACACACACACACACACACACACACACACACACACACACACACACACACACACACACACACACACACACACACACACACACACACACAAACACACGCTGGCACGCACGTACGCACGCACGCATGCCCGCGTGCACACACACACACACACACACACACACACACACACACACACACACACACACACACACACACACACACACACCACACACACACACACACACACACACACACACACACACACACACACACACACACACACACACACACACACACACACGGACGTGCGCAAAAATGCTCGCACCAAAGCATGTATTCGTGCACGCATGCACCCCCGGTTTTGTGTGTGTGTGTGTGTGTGTGTGTGTGTGTGTGTGTGTGTGTGTGTGTGTGTGTGTGTGTGTGTGTGTGTGTGTGTGTGTGTGTGTATGTGTGTGTGTGTGTGTTTTATGCATGTATGTGTGTATGTATGCATGCATGCATGCATGCATGTAATATGTATGTATGCATGTGTGTATGTATGTATGCATGTATGTGTGTATGTATGCATGCATGCATGCATGCATGTATATATGTATGTATGCATGTATGTATGTATGTATGTATGTATGTATGTATGTATGTACGCATGCATGCATGCATGCATGCATGCATGCATGCATGTATGTATGTATGTATGTAGCATCTGCAACGTCTGTCATTGCCTTTGACGGCAATATTCAACATTTGCTGGAGAAACAAAAGAATTCCCACTGATTGGAAACATGCCACGATCACTTTACTTCCCAAAAAAGAAGGGAATGTGATGCAGCCTGGTGATTGGAGACCTATTTCCTTGTTGACGTCCTTGTACAAGATCTACATGAAGTTAGTGCAAAGTAGGCTTTTACCATGGATTGTTTCGACCGGAAGGCTGTCATCAAAACAGAAGGGGTCTATCCCAAGAAACGGTCTTCAAGAACACGTATTCTGCTTGAAAACTGCAATTGAGAACTTCAAGCATGTATCAAGTCAGTTCTACACTACTTTCGTTGACATCAAGGACGCCTATGGGAGCATTGATCACAGAGTGATGCTGGATGCGATGCAGAGCGCCAGCTACCCCCAGCACATCATCGACGTGACGGCGGATATCTACACCAACTCAACATTCCAGGTGCAGACGGGAGACACGTCCACGCCCAGGATTACCAGGCATCGTGGCATTGTACAAGGCTGCCCGTGGTCAGCTGTTGTCTTCATTCAAGCGTTGGACCCGTGGATTCGATGGATGGAGCAGCCGTTCACACCAGCTTCAATGCCTTCTCCATGTCAGGCATACATGGATGATGTATGTGCCAGTGCTCGCTGTGAGGAGAGCTTACAAGAAATGATGAATAAGACGGAAGCCTTCCTGCATTACACCGGAATGGAAGTGAAACACAGAAAGTGTGCCACCGTTCATGGACAACGCACAGGAAACAACTGGGCTTCTACAGATGTGACTGAGAACGTCCACGTGACGCTGCAAGGGGAAGATACACCGATGTATGGAAAAGATGAGCCATACCAATATCTTGGATTTCAAACAAATCTGACTGGAACTTCTGAGAAAGAGCAACTGGCGCAGGCGAGCGAGGAATTCGAAAGAATGCTAGAAAAAATTTCGCTTTCACCTTTACCGTTGTGCAAGAAAATTGAGGCTGTAAACGTCATGGCTTCTTCAAAATTGATCTTTTATTACAGCAATTCAAAATTCACAGAAAAACTCCTGAAGACTCTGGAAGATAAGATAGTTGATTTTGTTCGCATTCATCTCAAGCTGAACTCTTCTACCAATCGAGCGCACATGTTCCTTCCCCGAAAACAAGGCGGCCGTGGTCTGTTGAAACCAAGTACCATGTACTACGCCAAACGCATCTCATTCCTGATCTCTGTTCTGAATAGTGATGACCAACATGTCAGAATGGTAGCGCGCAACAGTTTCCATCTCCACATGGAAAAGAGAAAAGTGCCTCACGCAGATCCAGACGACAGCAATTTTGGAGGATATGCCACAGACCCCGAAGGGAAGTTGAGGAAAGGCAGCAAGGTCAACTGGTCACGTTCTTCCTTCGTTGAGCTCCATGAGCTGTGTGTGCGACTGGATCTTAAGTTGGAATTCGATGAACACAGCGACAGTTTCGGAGTAGTTACTCCCAGCTTCTGATGATGGGGTAGTTCAAATGAGCTACAGTAATTCTAAACAATTGTACAGCGCAATCAAAAGAATGCAAATGGACAAAGATACACACCATTTTCAGCAGCTGCAACAACAAGGGAGAATCACCCGGGTTGCAATTCCGAATGCGGCAGTGACCCACTCCATAGGACACCTCACCAACACCAACATCAATGACCAAATAACCAGGTTCATCAGCAAGGGACGTCTACAGCTGCTGGAGACCAATGCAGTGAATAACATCTACTATCCTGATACTTACCGGAGACAGTGTGCTTTGTGCGGGTTTCGTTCTGACACAAATTCCCATGCCTTGAATGGATGTCGTCAACTGAGGGGCCTCTACATACAAAGACACGACAGATGCGTTGAGATCATCAGAAAGGAGCTACAGAAATGCATTGCGACGGATTTTGTGGATGTTTTCAAAATAGGCCTGTTTCAATAAACGGTGTTGAAGATCTACCAAGGCTGAAACCTGATCTATGCTTCATCGACCATCGAAACTCGGTGGCATTCGTCATCGAGGTTTCAAATCCATTTGACACTTTCATACAAACATGCTATGAGAGCAAATTTCAAAAGTACATGCCTCTTTGCTATGCTCTTAGTGATGCTGGATTTAGCACGAAAGTAGTAGTTCTAGTAATAGGTTCACTGGGCATAGTTCATAAAAGAGTGGTTTCAGGACTTTCAATGTTAGGTCTGCCCATAACAAAATGTAAACAACTCGCAAAATACTTGAGCATGTCTGTCATGATTGGGTCTAGGCGTGTTTGGTCAAGGCGGAATCATCTCATGAACCAGCGTTGAAACTGACAGATGATGACTTTCAAACTGTGCTTTAAATAGTATCAGCTGACTAAAGCACTGATTGACAAAAATTGGAACCAGCCGGAGAGAGAAAGGGCGTGGGGACAGAGAGAGAAAAGGGGGAAGAGAGAGAGAGAGAGAGAGAGAGAGAGAGAGAGAGAGAGAGAGAGAGAGAGAGAGAGAGAGAGAGAGAGAGAGAGAGAGAGAGAGAGAGAGGAGGGGAGAGAGAGAGAGAGTATGTGAAAGATAACTTTTATCGATGCGCCTGCAATCTGGACTACTGTGCATTGTTGTTGATTTGACAAGTTGATGCATTAAAGTAATTGATATGTATGTATGTATGCATGTATGCATGCATGCATGCCTGTATGTATGTATGTATGTATGTATGTATGTATGTATGTATGTATGTATGTATGTATGTATGTATGTATGTATGTTGTATGTATGTAGTATGCATGTATGTATGTATGTATGTATGTATGTCTCTCTCTCTCTCTCTCTCTCTCTCTCTCTCTCTCTCTCTCTCTCTCTTCTCTTCTCTCTCTCTCTCTCTCTCTCTCTCTCTCTCTCTCTCTCTCTCTCTCTCTCTCTCTCCGCCTATTAATCTGTCAATCGATGAACTTGTCAACATATCAGCTTAGAACAGTTATCTGTGTGTGTGTTATACCTATCATTGATTCCATTCTTTTCGAAGATTGACTGCAAACAACTAGACCTATAAATGACGAAACAACGTCTTCAAATAAAACTGGGACTGTTCGATTTGTGTTTGTACATTTGTTTTGAATACATATCGCAGTGACGTGGAAACAATAGTACAAGATTGTGCGATGAGTGTTATTTTAGTGGCGACATCGTAAACCAATTACTGCTAACCCTCACTGCGAGTCCTGAGAAGCAATAGTACAGGCTGCCCCGGGTATGATAAGCAGCCGATGTTAAGGTATACTTCTCAGGATTATTAATTATCTGGGTGTTTCATTTAACACCCAGCCTTCCCCATCTTACCTGCCATCAGCCCAGTCCCTGTGTCCCAACCTCCCCTTCCCTCATCTCCGCCCCCCAGCCACATATTCAACCCTTGCCCCACTCCCATTATCAATTACAAATACCTTTTGTTTTTATAAATGATTCAGAAACTATAAACACACTGGACATTGAGTCGCATTTGCACACATGGAATATTCTAGCTTAAAGGATGCTGGAAATATGGAGGCCTTGTGGGGAACATTGTTTGGGATGTCAATAGGATGCTGGAAATATGGAGGCCTTGTGAGGAACTTTGTTTGGGATGTCAATAGGATGCTGGGACTATTGTGGCCTTGTGTGGAACTTTGTTTGGGATGTCAATAGGATGCTGGAAATATGGAGGCCTTGTGTGGAACGTTGTTTGGGATGTCAATAGGATGCTGGGACTATTGAGGCCTTGTGTGGAACTTTGTTTGGGATGTCAATGTCTGAAATGTCACCAAGGAACGATGCTGTTATGTATGGACATCGATCGAACGGAAATGTTCCTACTGTCTGGGGTTTGAACCGAGTCTCTGATTATGGCCATAGCCGTGTTCAGTCGGACACCAACTATTCTTCCAAAGCTTAAGACATTTCATTATAGCTGGCTGCCAATCCCAGAAGAGAAACATGCAAATCATGTCCAAGTCAGAGAAGCATCCAATCTTTCACTTAATAGCAGAGAATGGTTCCCTTCCCATTCCGCTTCATATTGAACCAGCAGGCTGGCAGATTCAATTACACAAAGCACAGCCATGACCCACGGGCTATAGCGTCATTTTACTGCTCACTAGAACTGGATAGTGACATTAGCCCAGCCAACCATTCGTCATGATTTGGCCAAGAAGATGATACCAATGGGGATACATTAAGCTATTATTTCATTTCCAAGGTGATTATTTCCATTGCCATTAGTATCCCTAGTTTATGACTCCCGCGCTCAGAACATTATTTCAAGAAAAATCAGATTCGTGTTCCTTTCGTCTTCTTTTGTTCTTCCTCCCTGAATGACCCAACAATGAATGGTCACAAGTGTGTGGGGTGTGTCGATCCTGCCTCGCTTCAGTTTGATGTAAGGATTTAGCTCCAGCAATTGAAACTGACAAATGATAGAATTATGCTTTTAGATGGGCCCAGTGATGTTCAAACCATTCAGACTAATGTCTTTTGCATGCGCATTGTGGAAGCGATAGAGACTTTCTAGGCGCCATCAAAGTGTGGAATCGATCGTGGCAGCAATGATTTGCCTTCAGCTTGTGCCATTCAGGGCACTGCAGAACATGACTGTAAAAGTCTTCATGGCTGCTGGGGAG
>CM031609.1:90155928-90163428 GCA_018398815.1 Conus ventricosus
CTCTTCTTCTTCTTCTTCTTCTTCTTCTTCTTCTTCTTCTTCTTCTTCTTCTTCTTCTGCAAATTCTTCAAATTGGGACCGGAATAGCTCAGTTGGTAGAGCGCCAGACTCGTGATCCTGGGGTCGCGGGTTCGAATCTCCACCAGATCGTTTCGGTACAGGGGGGGGGGGGGGGGGGGATTAATCCCTCGGAGTTAACATTGGTTCTGACTCCCTTTTTCCCATACAGTCCTTCGAATGAGACTATAAACCGAGGTTTTGTGTGTGCACGCACGCATAACATCTGGCACACACGTAAAATCACATCACCAACTTTCGGAAGAGAAGGCCAGTTTGTCTGTTGGTATGGATGACACGTTACACATAGCATGCACCTTGCGTGATAAATAGAAAGAATGAAAGAAGTAAGAAATTGAGTGAACGATATTGGACGACATTGACTGGATGACACGGGAAACGACTGAATGAAGCGCCAGCTGGCAGCTCTTCAGTCGGCACTACCCAGGTAGGCAGCCGCTGTGTAAACGAGTGTGGATTGTAAAGCGCTTAGAGCTTGGTCTCTAGCCGAGAATGGGCGCTATATAAACATTCATAATTATTTTTGTTATTTAAATTAGTCTTCAAATTAGTCTTCATATTCTTTTCCAAATTTTTCAATTCTTCTTCTTCTTCTTCTTCTTCTTCTTCTTCTTCTTCTTCTTCTTCTTCTTCTTCCTCTTCTTCTTCTTCTTCTTCTTCTTCTTCTTCTTCTTCTTCTTCTTCTTCTTCTTCTTCTTCTTCTTCTTCTTCTTCTTCTTCTTCTTCTTCTTCTTCTTCTTCTTCTTCTTCAAATTCTTCTTCAAATTCCTCATCAAATTTTTCTTGAAATTCTTCTTCTTGTTCACATTCTTCTTCGTCTTACAATTCTCATTCTTCTTCAAATGTTTCTCCTTCTGCAAATTCCTCATTTACTTCTTCTTCCTCTTCTTCTTCTTCTTCTTCTTCTTCTTCTTCTTCTTCTTCTTCTTCTTCTTCTTCTTCTCCTTCTTCTTCTTCTTCTTCTTCTTCTTCTTCTTCTTCTTCTTCTTCTTCTTCTTCTTCTTCTTCTTCTTCTTCTTCTTCTTCTTCTTCTTCTCTTTCTTCTTTGTGTGAGGTAGAAAAATAGGAAGGCGTGGCTCATTTTCAGCACTGGAATATACACACCAGTGGTTCATCTGATTTGAAAAGTACTGATGCAGTCAACTGATGTGAACTCAAATCATTAATTCCAGTCCACATTAAGATCAATAACTTTGTGCAGCCTGCCTTAATCGGATGTCTTTCTACTGGCTCAGGGTAACTATAAGATAGATGGGCACACCCTTCCACTCTCTAATGAGGTTATTCCTCTCTGCCATGTCTATTTTAATGGCCGAGGACGCTTAAACTAACTGTAACTCAATGGATATGTTTCATCTTCCCTCCATGAAAATGCCAACATGTCGTCATGAAGAGATCTGTGTCTGTCAGGAATTCATCATCGGCCCCATTCGTTGGGGAGGTTGATTGCTTGCTACTGGATCTCACAAATGCCAAAACGATGTCATCAAATGACGCCGGGACCATTCAGGCTGTGCATGTAACTGCATTGGGGATGTGCATTGGACAAGTGATGAGCAAACGATGGAGCATGGATGTTTCGTGATGGCAGGTTTGTTTTCAATGAAGACACTGTGTTGCTGTATCTGGTGAGTATTCAATGTGTCTTGATGAGCAATATCTTACAATCTGCATAAGATAGATATTCTGAAACACACACACACACACACACACACACACACACACACACACACACACACACACACACACACACACACCACACACGCACGCACGCACGCACGCACGCACGCACGCACGCACACACGCACACACACACACACACACACACACACACACACACACACACACACACACACACACACACACACACACACACGCAAAAATGTATGAGTTTTGCTAATTGTTTTTTGTTCTGTGACAGCTTTCCCCTCCTCCATCCACCACAATTTGTCCCTCCCTACCATCGGGTCCCGATGTCTCTTGTCCACCCTCTAAAGCCCCATCAATCAACTCATCCGCTTATTCACACAAAACTTGATCTCCTCTAAACTTACACACACTTACACACACACACACCACACACACACACACACACACACACACACACACACACACACACACACACACACACACACACACACACACACACACACACACACACACACACACACACACACACACACACACACCTTCTTCTCTCTTTGCTTTAGTAAATGCTCTATCTAGTTGTTTTGCAAAGAAGGGGATTCTAATGCTACTTTGAACACATGTTTCAGCACTGGAGGTTGACATTCGTTATTTGTTGTTTTTTTTTCCCAGTAAAATTCCATCTAACGGAGGCAGCTGATGATTCTCAAGCATCGTGGCCAAGTTTGAAACAGGTGCGTGCTATCACACAGATCCTGAACAACAAGCGCTGTGAATGCATTGATATTGATGGAAAACAGGCTGCTTCTGTTCTTTGCCATTTGAGTGACGGTAATTCAACATCACAGCTGGTTTATGGTTTCTTTTATTTTTGCCTGGTCTTATTCAAACAGACTTTAATTGTTAACCCAAAGCTTAGATCATGTCAGTAGAAATATTCGATCTTTCATTTCAGGGCAGAAACATTCAAATCATATCAGAAGTATGAAAACCGGCTACTACCTCAGAAATTGTGATCCTTTCACTATTAATTCTTCCTAGCTGGTAGCTACGTGAATTCAATCAACCATCCCTAGCACAGCCTCAGTCTACCGACAGCATGATTGTTTTGCAGTCCACCAGAACAAGACCCTGACAGCAGCCTACCATTCCTGCTGTTGGGTTCACTAGCCGCATAATTGACCAGCGACATGGTGCTCTCATTTCATCATCAGGGGCAATCATTTTCCCTGTACACTGTCCCTGCCCGGTGACTCCTGCGCTCACTTAAAGCCGTGATTTCAATACAAATTGGATCCAAGTACCTTAACACCCCTACCACCCCTCCTCCCCCCTTCTTTTTTTTCCAGCTTATTGAATGAGCTGAGGTATGTTCGCTTTGGGAATTCATCGTCGTTCTTGTTTTGTTGGGAAATAGCTACTGCAAGATCGTGTGTGTGTGTGTGTGTGTGTGTGTGTGTGTGTGTGTGCGTGCGTGCGTGCGTGCGTGCGTGCGTGCGTGCGTGCGTGCGTGCGTGCGTGCGTGCGTGCGTGATCCCAATCAGATGGTTGCCGATCAGCGTGGCTTACTTTAAATGTCAGGATTCCACGATTGATTCCTGAGAGAAGTTTGAAAGAGACCATTTCTTGAGACTTCACATACATGGTATGCAAGAAGAATTTCGATGTCCAAACTCAGAGTGAATTTCGCTTAGATGTGCATTGTTCAAGTTGCAGCGTATACATTCCCTAAGTGTGTGGGTTGGTAAGAGGAAAAACCACAGCTGAAAGTGATGGAGTTAAGAGGGTGCATGAAATGATACATGAAAATGACAATATTAAAAAAAGCAATCATAACAAGAACAAGAACAAGAACTAGAACAACAGCAACAACAACAACAACAACAACAGCAACAACAACAACAACACCAACAACAACAACAGCAACAGTTACGACTACTACTATACTACTACTACTACTACTACTACTACTACTACTACTACTACTACTACTACTATTACTACTGCTGCTGCTGCTGCTGCTGCTGCTGCTGCCTGTGATGGACCGTTTCCCGTCCAGTCACATATTTTTATGCAACCGGGCTAACCGGAAGGTAGTCGTCCGGAAGCCAGTTGGAAAGTTTATCTGACTGCTGCTCACCTGCGCACTGTTAAAAGCCGGGTGAGCTGAACCGGTTAGGCAGTCTCTGCAGTGATTCCGGCAACGCAACAACACAGAAGGCCGAAGAGGGACTCAGCTGATTTTTGGTGGCAGTCAGGTATTTATCACCACAATGTTTATTTATTAGCAAACAGAAATCGTATTCCCAGTTAGGAGGGACTGAAACTTCCTCAGCGCACTTGTGAAGGTTTTGTTTATTAAAAAAAGTAGCATTGTTGTGTTCTGTTATCCTATGACTTGATATGGTAGCAAAACGAAATGCTGTCGGAAAACATAGATGAAGTGAGTGTTAAAGGAAGTGGTCTTAAAAAAAAGGAGAAAAGTTTATTCTGTGACTTAACTAGTTATGAACTTCAAGATGAAAAAAAGGTGTTTATTACAATGTGGTTTGCGAGAAGAGGGAGAGTTTTGATGCTAGGGATAATAAGCTCCCAGAGTGAGCGACAGAGACTTCATATATATAATGATTTTCATTTTTGATGTGGATGAGTATTTTAACTCACTCTTCATATGAATATTGAATAATTGTGTGTTGGTAAACAAGAGTGTTGTGGAAATCTTTCCTTGCATATATTGAAGTAGATGAATCTTTTTGAAAAGAAACCTTTTAAAAATCTGGTGTTTATATGAAATGAAATGAAACATTCTTGTCGTGTTACAAGAAAGAAATGAACATTTTGTAGTGACGTTTATAGTTTGATGAAAAGTAATCATTAATTGTGTGTATGAATTGTTTCATGGTTTATTGAAGAGGGTCTAGGTGGACATCCTTCCCCAATTTGGAAAATAAATTCTGAAAGGTTTATATGGAAATCCTTTTCTGTGTAGTGTTGTGATTCCGGAAAGGGAATGTTGTAGTGTTATGATTCGGAAAGGGAATGTTGTTGTGTTATGATTCTGGAAAAGGAATGTTGTAGTGTTATGATTCTGGAAAAGGGGATGTTGTAGTGTTATGATTCGGGAAGGGAATGTTGTAGTGCTATAGTTCCGGAAAGGGAATGTTGTAGTGTTATGATTCTGGAAAAGGGAATGTTGTTGTGTTATGATTTTTGGAAAAGGGAATGTTGTAGTGTTGAAGAAAGAACATGCTGATTTGTCCCAAGTTGTAGTGGAATATGATGTGGCTAATGAATATGAATGTAGTCGTGATTGTAATGGATAGTAGCCATGATAATCAAGGTAGTTAATCAGTTTCCCCAGGTAGAAGTGTTCCCTGGACTGAGGGGGACTGGCTGCCATTGTCTGTGGGTCGGGACCGTAGCTGCGTCTACCCATTGTTCTCCACCCTGTGTCGGTGTGGAGAGGCCGGCCTGAGTGCCGACAACACCCTACCTGCCACTGCGCCCGGGACCGACTACCCGCTGAGCCAGTTGGGCTGGAGACGCCGCTGCTGCCAAAGCCAGAGCGCCGCTCCCGAGTTTTTGAACCAGCGACCTGCTGGCTAGGCCGTCGTTGTGTTTGTGTGTGAGCTCAGCTTCTGTGTGAGACTGCCACCTTGCCGCCGGCAGAGTCGACGTGAGTGTGGTAGAGATTTTTGAGCCACAGCTCTAAGTTCTTTAAGTCCTGTGTCGGACTTGACTTGACGCTGTAGTCGTCGTCTTCGTTCTCTTCATCGTCTCGTCGTCTTCATCGTCTCGTCGTCTTCATCGTCTCGTCGCCTTCATCGTCTCGTCGTCGTCATCATCTACGGCGACGTTGGAACCGCAGCGCTAATAGCTAGTTATATATAGATATATTGTGTGTGCATCCCTTATGGTTGGCGTGCCGACCTATTAATGATTTTGCAGTTATTATATGTGTTTGTCTGATGGCTCGGGCAGCATAAAACAAAAAGAAGTGTTGTTCTGTTGTCTGGCTGTGAATGTTCGGGTGAGTGGGTGTGTGTATGTGCTTTGGAAAAGTCGTGCATGCATCCATAATTTCTGAGTGAGTCAAGACAGACACTGCAGACACACTCATTCCATCCGTAACACTGCTCCTACTGCTACTGCTACTAGAAGAAGAAGAAGAAAAGAAGAAGAACAACAACAACAACAACAACATTGACAACAACAAAAAACAATAGTAACAACAATCAGCATCAGCATAATCATCATCATCACTATCCTCATCATTATCGTACAAAAAAAATAAAAAAGGGTATGACATCACTGACGACAACGACGACGACGACGACGATGATGATGATGATGATGATGATTGTTAAGCAACCTGCAATAATACTCATGCCATAGGCAGTCATCGAGTTCTGCAGGTAAGTGTTGATTTAATTTACTTAAGAATAATTGTAACAAATTTTGGAAGGAGTGTTCACAGCTTATGCAAATTTCTGTAAACACGTGTCTGTAAAGAAGCACAAGAAGTATTAGCAGAACCTTTGTTTGATAACGATAAGTTTAAAATTGATAATAGTACATTTTTCTTTAGAAAATGGACACGCAAAAGTATATTCCTAGTAAGAGATGTGGTTGATGAAAAGGGATGCTTTTTAAGTTATAAAGCTTTCAGCGAAAGTATACTATTAGTGTAAATTATTTAGAACACATGAGTTGTGTTCAATCAGTTAAAAGCTTCCTTGCTGCAAATAATATCAAAATAAAAGATAGTGAATGCAATGAAAGAACAAATGCACAAAAAATAATAGCAAATGTTAAAAAAGGTTCAAAAACTTTCTATGATGTCTTGCTAGAGCCAATCATTATATATGATATAAATGCTTTTGCAAAGTGGGAGCAAATACTAAATATATATGTGGACTGGGAGAGAACACTAAAACAAATAAAACAAATAAAGGAAATCAGATTAAGGTGGTTTCAAATTAAATTGTGTTATAATATTTTAGTTAACAACAATATTTTTGAAGAAAATGAGAATTACAAATTGTGACAAATGCACTTTTTGCAGAAAAGAGAAAGATTCAGCCAGACATTATTTATGGTTCTGTGAGGTTTCACAATGTTTTTGGAGGGACCTGGAGAAGATTTTAAGAGAGAAATGCGAACAATGTTTTCAGTTAAAATTCAACATAGAACTTGTTTTGTTCGGGAATGATGACCAAACAAAAACGGATGACACTTTTGATCGGATTAATCTATTAGCAAAATACTTTATTTACAAATGCAGGATAAATAAGATCAAACCAAATGTAAAACACTTTCTGAAAGATTTGAAACACAATTATATAGTTGAGAAATACACCTTTTCAAAGGAAATGAAGCTTGCAGATTTCTTTAAGAAGTGGTACCCTTATCAATGTATTCTTGATGATGTATAGTGATGGATAATTATGTAAGGATGTATGCTTGTATACAAATAGGTCACTCTGAGCTGCTGAGTGCAATTGTTTCATGATGCATTGTTTAAGGCTTAGTCTCACTCTGTAAAATGATGTAATGTGTGTGTGTGTATGAGCGTGTGTATGTTCATATATGAATATGGGTATGTTCATGTGTGTTAATGTGTAAGTGTATTTTATAATTATCTTTTGTTCCACTTTTCACAGTAGTAAGAAATATTCATGTACCATTAGTTTAATGTACGTATGAAAGTCTCTGCGCACTGTCTTCTTTCTGCGCATATGTACCTCCTCTGTTACTCGAATAAAATATATGGAA
>CM031609.1:90170928-90173428 GCA_018398815.1 Conus ventricosus
TCTCATTACATTACAGACAATAAAGTCCATCTCATGCCATCGTATTTGTCGGAAGATTGCAAATACCATTACCTCTACCCAGCCTGGACCGTCCGTGATAACGTCATCGATCAGCTGTTCTAAGTGAAAGGACTTTAACACAGATCTCTCCATCCCCACAACTACTTCCACAAGACAAATCACATGACGGCGTGGCTCTATTCAATTTATCTTCAGAGAAAGTCATTTTTCTTGCGTGGTCTGTGTGAGCGATGCCACATCGCTGTGTTACAGCTGCAAATGCAATACAGTTTGAATCAGTTTTCTTTATTTCTTCTTTTCCTCCGTAGAAATCGTAATATATCGACTCGGAAGAATTTTGTGCTTATATGACATCACTTTTCGTGTATGAAAAAATGTATTGCTAGCTTATGAAAGTGCCCAAGGACACAAATACAGGATGAGGGGGTGGGGGTGGGGGGGGGGGGGAGGGGGCAGAGATTCTTTGCAGGTAACTGTGTTTGCTTTTATAAATGTATCAATTACATAAATAGCTATTCGCTTTGATGTGCTCTTTGAATTATTTCAGTATTGTAGTTGTGCGGGTCCGAAAGAAAGGAACCATTGCATGCATACTGGGGTTACATGTTGTAAAATCAAATACCAGAAACCATTAACATAAAGGTTGCCATTAACTGCAGCACATCTAGACATGGAGATTCAGCTTGCCCAAGTACTTAGACACACTGTCTGAAATCAAGATCTTGCATGCCACAGATTCAGCACAAGACTCACTAGAAGGACACTGGGCTTGGTAACGTCCAACTCTAGAGCATGTATGGCATGCCACTAACCATTTCTTATCTGATTGTTGATCACACTGATCACCTTCTTCTGAAGCCTGAGCATCACGAAGTTCCTTCGACTTCACACGGGCATTACAGAATGAATCACGGTTAGGTGAAGTGGGAGAAAGAGGAGAAAGAATGTGTAGAAAAAGGTGAGGGTGGGGAAATAGTAGACTCCCTTCTCTCTCTCTCTCTCTCTCTCTCTCTCTCTCTCTCTCTCTCTCTCTCTCTCTCTCTCTCTCTCTCTCTCTCTCTCTAGATATATATAGATATACATATATATGCAATAAACTAATAAATTCCAAGGATAAGAAACCGAGCACTTGGAATTTATTAGTTTATTGTAATTTAGTCGTTTTGCGGATTCATTCCAAGAACTGGCCCTCAGCACTTGTGTCTTAAGAGGTTATCTTTTTATATTTTCTACTTTTCACAAACAAAATGTAGCTTGTTTTGCTTTTTCATGATTTTCGTTTGCTTTTCAGGTGGCACCTTTGGTTGTTTTTTTGAAAACTCAACAAACATACTACGGTATTGCACACCAGCCTTTTTCTGGGATAGCATTCTTCTTAAAACCGAAAAGACAGAGGAGTCAAGTTACCACTTTTCGCGGTCGCTGAGGAGAAACAATCAGGTTTCGAAATACCGGTATCTGATCAGGAGTTATATGTTAGTGAGCTTCCTCCCCATTGGAGATTGTCTCCCTTGGAGACTATAAGCTTGAAGCATTTATTATTCCCCATTCCCCCACTCAAGTACATACTGTTAGGGAGAATTATCTATCACTGCAGATATGAATGCTTATCTTCCCCCTATTTCTTCAATCTTAGACATAAGAGAGAGTTTTGTTTATAATGCAATATTATATATATATGTACAACGTCTTTTCTATCAGCATGACCTACGCTAAATGCAAGGATTCTTAGCTTTGGCTTCCTAACAGCTGTTTGGATGGAGACGCTGCTGAGCACCTGCCGTTATGACATGCGTAGGGAGGATTGAATTGCCCAGAGTTTGTAACTAGATTTGGCTTCGTAGTGGAACGTGAAAGTGGTAATAAACCAAGAGTCTAATGGTTGATAAAAGTGATACCTAGTAACGAATAATACAGCTGATAGGACACACTGAGGAAGTTTCATTTGATTCTCCCCTAATCATGACAAAGTCATAATGATAATGATTAGAAGAAGGAGAAGAAAAAGAATTTGAAAGTCGAAGAAGAAGACGAAGAAGAAGTAGAGAAGAGAATTTGTGCAAAACCTAAATGAGACAATTAATCAGAGAAACAACACACAACCCACACACACACACACACACACACACACACACACACACACAACACACACAACACACACACCATTCTATACAACAACCATCAGCTTGAAATATAGGGCTGTTGGCACGCTTTCAGTCAAATGGTCTCTCAATGGTGATGAACAGCAATGAGAAACAAATCCTAGCTGTTTGACTAGGCTTTACAATTGTCATGCTAACCATAATATTTAGTGAGAGAGAGAGGAGAGATGAGAGATGAGAGAGAGATGGAGAGTGAGATGTACTGAGAAGTCGAGAGAGAGAGGAGAGAGAGAGTTGGGTGAGAGAGAGATGACTAAACAAGTAAAACCGCTGAATCGAAGGAAACGCTGAGATAAGCACAATGGAAACACATAAAA
>CM031609.1:90178428-90185928 GCA_018398815.1 Conus ventricosus
AGTCTGAACGCCTCCCAGTTACAAGTTGTTGATGTGAAGTCGAGCCGTCAGAGGATCCCAACACCCGAGGGCGTGACTGCCTCTCCAGATGGGCCCAGCCCGAGTTGGAGCGTCTGTGAAAAGTACCAGGGCCTGGGATGGCGCAGGAGATGGGAACTCGGGGGCAGGGGGTTGGGCTGAGCCATCCTCCGTGGCCCAAACGAACAAGGCCTTAGGGGGACGGGCTGGTTCACAGCTGTCGTTGGTCTGGTCCAACGACGGCGGAACTCCTCTGAAGCTGTCGCTTTGGAACTCTGCCAGGGGAATGACGAGGAGACAGGGTGACTCATCATCCTTGGAGGGAGGAAAGTGTCCTTGCCGAAGTGAGGGAGAGAGGCGAAGGTGGGAAATGAGATCACTTGGCGAGCGGTCACTCTCCGAGGGTCGGGGAGGTCTACATGGTGGTGGTGTCGAAGCTCATGCCCAGGAAGGTGAATTCTGACTGGGCGAGAGCTAGCATTTTTCGAGGTTGGTGACGAACCCCAGAGAGGAGCAAGCTGAAGTAAGATTTGAGGTGTGGGATTGGGCTAGGGCCTGAGAGGGGGCCAGGGACGAGCCAGTCGTCGAGGTAGTCATGGAGGCGAATGTCCTCCTGTCTGGCAAGGGAGGCCATCTCCTTGACTACCTTCGTGAAGAGGAAGGGAGCCGGGAGAGTCCGAATGGGAGGCCTGGAATTGGACATACACCGGCCCGCCCGACGAACGAAGGTATGTCTGTGGGACGGGTGTGGATGGGATTATGGAAGTAAGCATCTTTGAGTTCTATCGAGGTGGACACAGTCCAGAGGGTGGATGGGTCCTGATTCTGGGCCGGGGTCTCCCATCTTCGATCTGGTTGTCTGAGGAGCTGTTGAGAGGGGAAAGGGTCGAGGATGGGCCTCCGCAGCCCGAGGCCTTTCGGGACTACAAAGAGGCGAGAGTAAAAACCCGGGTTGGGGTGTGGTACTCGGTAGATGGCGCCCTGCGGAGAAGATACTCGTTTTCAGGACGAAGGGCCTCCGCCTGGGCGGGAGGTGGGTCGAAGGTGATGGAGGAGGGGAGGAACAGGAGGGGAGGGCGTTCGTGTGCCCCATGGTTTGACGGAAACCCCATCCTCTGCAGAACGAAACACCACCGGGGTTGAGACAATGCGCCGCCACTGCGTGGGCGTGCCGGGACAGACTGCCTGCCAAGGGCCTGTCCAGGGATCAGCCAAGGGGCTGAGGTGTTAAGTTGGAAGAAGTCTGACATTGTCCGGCCCTCGGAAGGTGGGTCCGCTAGTCATCCCTTCGGGGGCGGGCCTGTTGCCGAACCGAAACAAATTATGTTGGGGTTTTTTCGGTTTGGGCGGTAGGGGGTTTGGCGGGCCTCGAGCGACGCTGCTTGGGGTAGGGCTGGGGTCTGGCTGTGGTTGGGCCTATGACGAAAGAAATGTCTAGAAGGGCGGTTGCTGGGACGGAGGGTTTGTGGTCGCAAAAGAAGGGCCTGTTGCGCTCCTCAACGGCCTGGAGAAATGACCGCAGAGGTATTGTCGCCGAAAAAGCGACTGCTCTGAACCCGAACAGAATGCAGCGTAATGGACGCATTTGAGAGCTGGGGGAGGAGTGATGGGCATGTGATGCCGGGGTATCTCACTGCCAGTAGGCAGTTAAAGTGACTCCTGGCTGCGCTGTCCGCCGCAGCCCATAGGTGGGGTGCGCTTTCTTGTTGACAAGAAAACGCATAAGGGGGTCATCATACAGGCTGGGGCCTTGCCTCAGTGTCGCCCGTTCTGAGACGCTGAGGACAATGCCTCCTCATTTGGCCAGTGTTCCTCCGCTGCTGTAGGAACATGTCAAATGAAGGCATGCCCGCGGTGGTGTGCAGAATGCTCCAGCTCTGGGATTCTGTCCCACTCTGTCAGGGTTATGATAGAACAGAGAGGTGGATGTGGAGGGGGGGCGGTTAGGAGTGAGCTGAAGTGTCAGCCGGGCGAAATGGCAATCTCCATGGTGGCCGGATTGGCAGAAAGAGAGAAAGACATGAGGGACGGACGCGGGTCCTTGAGGAATACTCCTATTGGGGCCGCGTTGGGGGCTGTAAGAAGTCAGTCCCAGGTGGGGGAACGGCATGTGTACCCCTGGCGAGGGAGGGCAGAATCTGCCCTACAAAGGAGTGATGCGTTCTGGGGGGCGGCTTTTCCTTGACCGTGATGTGGGTAGGGGTTGACCAAGTGAAACGGGAAAAGGGCGAAGATGTTGTTAGAGGGAGGGTGATTTCCCTAACAAACAAGATCAGGGCGCCAAGCTCTCCAAATGGGAAAGGTCCACAGACTGGGGAGGAATTCTCAAGCCCCTCTCAATTGTGGGTCAGTCCTGGATCGTGAAGGGGAAGTTCATGTCCACCTTCGGAAGGCCATGTCAGGGAGTGCGTGGGAGTCGTGTGAACTCGTTGGGAGAGGGTAGAAAAACGAGGGACGACGCCCCCGGTGGTTCGTTAATCGGCGTGTGAAATATAGGGGGAATGCCGATCGGACAGCGCCCTGAGAGAGGAAATGGGGCCACAGTTCGATCCAGCTCTGGGAGGCCGGATGCCTCACATGAGGCCAAAGATGGAGTCGGGAATGTACGAGCTAAGCCACTGATTTCTCGGGGGGAATAGAACCACCGGTCCCCGGGGAGAAAGGAGGGCTGTGGAGGCCCAGAGGCAGAGTCTCCTCGGGGACGGGTATCCTTGCGCCACCCGGGTCGAGCACTGACTCCTGCATCTCCCGGGTGGGTAGTCCGCAATGGAACTTGCGTGGGCAGAGGGGTCGGGGAGTGTGTACGATCGCCGAGCCTCGGGCGTTTGTGGTAGCGGGACATGGGAGTATGTCTGAGACGAAGCGGTAAAACTCAAGGGACGAGGGGTTTACCCCTGGTCCCGCTGGTCGATCCTCCTCCTGAGGAAAACGGGACCGCGGACGTCTGAACAATAGGGGAGCGGAAGAATGTCGGCTCCCCACACGCCTGTACCCCTAGGGGAGAATGAGACGATCGATCGGGCGGTTCGTCCGTCGGGGGGTGAGGTCGCAGACTCCGAGCTCACTCGATGGCTGCGTACCTGACACGGGATTGTGGTCAGTGGGGGGTTCCAACGTATGATGGCCACATTCAATCACCGAGGTGCTGACGTTCCTCGTGTCCGGGTTCGTGGCTGACCCGGACCCGGTTGGGAGGGTGAGCGTCCTGAGACTGGGTGTCGTTAGTGGTGGTGCTAGCGTCACAAGTCTCAATAGATCGGGTCCGACGTGCGGTGATTCCGTCCGCGAGTCGGCCACCCGTGCCGGTTCCGGGTATGGCTAAGGGTACCTTAGGGGCCGATGATCGACGGACGCGGCATGAAGGAGTGGGGTCCCTACGCCGCGAAGCACGAACAGGCGAAACCAGTCAGGGAGTGGAAGATTTTAGAACGGGAAGGTCCTTTCATGGAGCCTTGCCTGGAGGATTTGGGATTAGGGAAGGAAGCAAATGAAAAAATCAGTCCAGGACAGACTGCGATTGTGCATCGACTGGGACTGATGTTGGACTTCGTCGATCGCGGACGATCGTGCTATACGCGGTCGGGTAGAGGGGGAATCGGAATGATGGTCGCGTGTCCCTGACGGAGCCCTCCTTCTACACGACCGTACGCTCATCGTGTGCAAATGAGCGGTTTGTACCGTGGAATCGAACACACCGACACTCAGGGGTAGAGAGCGACTGCCGAAGCAGTGGAGCGCCTCGTGCCGTTAGTTCTTCTTCACCATGTGGGCACTGGTGGTGGGGAACAAAACACGGAACGCACGATCGCCATAGGGGAGACAAAGAGGTGGGATTGAGGATTGACAAGGGCTCACCAACGTCGGAGAGACACTGAAATTTGTATTAAATGCAAATACGAGAAGTTCAGTGAGAGCTCGAGCTGCAGGTCGATCGTAAGTGACGCGGTTTTGGCGGTCGGAAACAAAATGGCGGAACGTCGGCGAAGAAATGAATCGAGGAGTGGACTAAGTGAAAGTTAGGCGATCGGGAGTCCTAATGGAAGGAGAAGGGACCGTGATTTCGTTTAACAGGGGCAGTAAGCCAAAAACTGGGAGAAAGGGCGGAAAACGGCGAGGAGTTCCGACTTTCGAAGATCGAATGCGCCCCGCGAATGCTAAAAGTCGCAAAGCTGCCAAGACAAATAGGCACAAGGCGAGAGATGGCGTGGTTTAACAATGAATAAAGCAAACAAACAAAAGCCCCACGGTTCAAGAATGAAAGTGTGAGCGACGCAAGCCACAACAAATAAGCAAATGAAGCAAACACAAGGCTATCTAAAACAACGGTCAAAAGAGAAGGCGAGACAGAGCACAAGGGACTTATCTAGCTTGGAGGGAGAGCGAGAGAGAAGTCGTATGGGAGACTTGCACTGGCTTCTCCCTACGGCGAAGTGGGTTGGGCACACGTGACGGTCTTATCACTGCATTAGCCACACAAAAACTTCGGCCTGGCAGAGCAGAACTAACTGCGTGGAATGCTTATTGTCTGACATGGTACAGTATATGACGCCAAATCCGTCGCTTTACTATCGGTGAGGAGAAACCTATAGTTTATCCATAGGCTGTTGATGCCTATTCGTCCCCGACGAACTCTCTCTCTCTCTCTCTCTCTCTCTCTCTTCTCTCTCTCTCTCTCTCTCTCTCTCTCTCGAGATCTCTCTTCTCTCTCTCTCTCTTCTTCTCCTCTCTCTCTCTCTCTCTCTCTCTCTTCTTCTCTCTCTCCTCTCTTCTCTCTCTCTCTCCTCTCGTCTCTCTATCTCTCTCTCTCTATCTCTCTCTCTATTTCGTTTTGCAGACTGATCGATTGTATGACAGAACAGGAAATCGGTACTGTCGCCGGGGTGAGGGCAGACACGTCCACAGTAACAATATAACGTTTGCATTTTACCCAAATCGTCAACACGCGCAGGGCCTCCAAGGGTGGTACTGGACATGCTCCTAAAGGCAGTGCCGAAGACAGTGCATCGCTGGGTCCTCCCCAGCACCTCGGGTTGTCTCTTTTCTTCTTCTGTTCCTGTCATTCAGCTAGAGGCCTAGTCAACCAAACAAGTGGTCCTTGGCTTCAGACCACCATTTGCCAGTCTTTTCAATCCCTCCACGTTTCTGCCAGTGAAAACAGGAAAACTGGACCAGGACAGCCACGTCATAGCTGTTGCAGTTTGGATTTAGGTCTCTGCCTTTGCGTGGACGAGTCTCAGCTTCCTGCTTGTTTCTTTGGAAACTGTGATGAGGTTAAGTGTGAGCTGTCGGAAGCATACTAGAACATGTTTTCTTACGACGTGCTATTCACCTAAGGCAGTTAAAGATTACAGTATATCTTACGTTAGGTCTTGGGAAACGTTTCCCCCCCTTGCTTTTGTTTTGAGTGATTTAAATGTAAACAAAGGAAAAAAAAAAGAAAAAAAAAAAAAATAATAAAAAAAAAAACTCCGGGAAAAATGGAAAAATGATGTGAATAAGGAAAACGATTGGGTCGTGTAGGAACAGATAGACGCCTCTCTCTCTCTCTCTCTCTCTCTCTCTCTCTCTCTCTCTCTCTCTCTCTCTCTCTCTCTCTCCTCTCTCTCTTCTCTCTCTCTCTCTCTCTCTCTCTCTCTCTCTCTCTCTGTGTGTTGTGTGTGTGTGTGTGTGGTGTGTGTGTGTGTGTCGTGTGGTGTGATGTGTGTGCCTGTGCGGCGCGCGCGGCGCTACAATTTCTAATGATATTTTTACTTCAGTTTATTATATCGTATCTGATTTATTGTCGTTGCAGTTGTTTATAATGCCACATATCTATTTGTTGCTGTTGTTGTTTAATGACGCAGTTAATGTTCTTTCTATGCATAGTGTCGAAACTTCTTGATAGTAGTTGCACTTACATTTATTGTCTACACACACACACAACACACACTACACCACACACACACCACACTCACCACACACACGTGCGCAACGCACATACACAATTTTCAGATGAAGAGAGGGATAAACAGACATGAGACAAACAGCAGGACACACACACGCCCCCCCCATCGAGGGAGCGAAGAAGAGAGACAAACGACAGACAAACACACACACACACAAACCACTCACACACACACACACACCAACACACACACACACACACAACACACACACTCACTAAAGCACGCTACGCGAATGCATTCACTGCGCACGTACACGCTATAAATTCTGTACTGCGATATTATATATAAACACACAACAAACTCCACTCTCACACACACTCACACATATATAATTTATAATATAGTTATTGAATTAAAACAAAGCTTGCTCACTATGTCTTAGATGAAGGAAAATAGGGGAGATATGCATTCCATATCTGCAGTGGTAGATTATTCTGACTTAATCTATCAGTATGTGATGGAGTGGGTGGGGAAAAAAATAATATAAATGCTTATCAAAATGAGACTTCAGCAAGCTTATTTTCTCCAGTGGGGGAGTGACATCCTCCAATTGGGAGGGATAACTCACTAACATGTAATCTCATGGTCATATGTACGAGAGTTCGAAACTTGGTGGTTTCTCCTCAGTGTCGCGGTAGGATATGTGGTCAATTTGAATCCGCTGCCTTTTCAGTTTAGAAGATGCATCCCAGAAAAGGACTGTGTGCAATAACGTAGTATGTTTGTTGAGTTTTCAAAAAATACAACAAAGGTGCCACCTAAGAAGCAAATGAAATGTTGAAAGAGCAAAACAAGGTACAAAATATTCTTCAATCTATGACATAAGAGCAAGCTTGGTTTATAATTCAATATTTCTTTTATGCAGTACACCAGTATTGCAAACACCAAGTGCATCTGTAGTTGCTGAACGGTGCGCACGGTACTTATCCTTGGAATTTATTTAGTTTGTTGGATATATTTTTTTTTATATTATATTTATTATATAGGTTATATTATTTTTAGATATGTATATTTTTATATTTTTAGGTGGGGGTGTGTGTTGTGTGTGTGTGTGTGTCTGTGTGTGTGTGTGTGTGTGTGTGTGTGTGTGTGTGTGTGGTGTGTGTTGTGTGTGTTTTTGTATTACTTCAAGTGGTCTGCATAAACGGTTCGTAGAAATTATTTCATTCAGAAAATTTTGCTGGCCATTTCACTGGGTCATGACACATAGAAAGAATACTGTTACTTCGTTCAAAACACAAAGGGGGCAGCGGGAGGACTGAGGGGGTGAGAGAGAGCACGAGAGAGTGAGACGTGACGTGAGGTGATGATGTGAGTGTGTGTGAGAGAGAGAGTGAGGGATTGTGAGAGGGAGAGAGTGAGAAGAGAGAGAGAGGGAGAGAGAGAGGGAGTGTGTGAGGATAGAGAGAGAGAGAAAGTGTGTGCGTACGAGAGAGAGAATGAGTGTGTGAGAGAGATTGAGAGCGAGAGAGAGGAGGTGAGAGAGTCTTGTGAGACGTGTAAGTGTGTGTGTGGGTGTGGGGTGTGTGTGTGGGTG
>CM031609.1:90205928-90218428 GCA_018398815.1 Conus ventricosus
CTGTTCAAACTGACATGTTGACAGGTTTATGGGGGACACGAGGCACTTTTAAAATCGTTACATTCAGATTTAAAGGTCCCTAGCCACCAAAGTGGACATGGGGTCAGGGTAACCTTCTTAACACAGTGGAAGTGGAGGCCAGTCTCTCATTTTCATTGAAGAAAAGAACGACAGCACGTTTACATAGGAACCAAATGATAGCAGCAAGTATATTGTTTGCTACGTTAAATATAATTCACACTATTTGACTGCAGCTTTGGCACTCAAACCATGATGGTCAACGGTACCTTACCCTCTGACTGGGTTTTTAGAAGATGTATTTTAATGATTTGTGTGAATGAATGACTTGTGAGTTGATTTTAACGTGGTGACGGCCCTGATATGGCCCTTTGCGGTCGGCTGGCTATAAGCAACATTACCTTACCTTACCTTACCCTGTGACTAGCACAAACTAGAAGACCACGATAGTCAATACAGCACCTCAATAGGGAATAGCAATATCTGCCATGAACAGGATATACGTATATAGGAAGAAGAAACGGATATAACCTAACAGTATGGGGATGAATGAAGAGAGATGAACAGATGGGGAGAGCGAGCAAGAGGGGGAGCGAGGTCGGATACGGAAACCATTTGGAGGTATGTTCACGCATTTCCATTTGAAGTCAACCGTTGCCTAAGAAATGCCGGACAAAATTTAATTAGTTATTATCCTTCTTGTTTCATTGGTTTTCAAACTTCTTGCTTGCACACTTTGAAGCATTTTTTTCTCTCTTTCTTTTCCAGCTCTTTACCCAGTACCTCGATGATATAAACCGAATAAAAAGAGCAAAGAATAAAGCAATGAAATATAAAGGCAGAGCACAAAAAACATCGTCGGAGAAAAAAAAAAAAACCCGGAAGAGCAAAGAATTAGAGAAAGAAAGAGAGAGAAAAAAAAGAAAGAAAGAAAATGAAAGAAAGAAACACAACAAAAGTACAAGGAATGTAACGAACCAACAACGAAAACAGCACATGTACTCGTGGTGTGTGTGGGGTGTGTGTGTGTGTGTGTGTGTGTGTGTGTTTTGTGTGTGTGTGGTGTGTGTGGTGTGTGTGTGTGTGTGTGTGTGTGTGTGTGTGTGTGTGTGTGTGTGTGTGTGGTGTGTGTGTGGTGTGTGGTGTGTGTGTGTGTGTGGTGTGTGTGTGGTGTGTGTGTGTGTGTGTGTGTGTGTGTGTGTGTGTGTTGTGTGTGTGTGTGTGTGTGTGTGTGTGTGTGTGTGTGTGTGTGTGTGTGTGGTGTGGGGTGGTGTGTGTGTGTGTGTGTGTGTGTGTGTGTGTGTGTGTGTGTGTGTGTGTGTGTGGAGAGAAGAGAGAGAGAGGGAGTGTGTGTGTGTGTGTGTGTGTGTGTGTGTGTGTGTGTGTGTGTGTGTGTGTGTGTGAGAGAGAGAGAGAGAGAGAGTGTGTGTGTGTGTGTGTGTGTGTGTGTGTGTGTGTGTGTGTGTGAGAGAGAGAGAGAGAGAGAGAGAGAGAGAGAGAGTGTGTGTGTGTGTGTGTGTGTGTGTGTGCGTGCGTGCGTGCGTGCGTGCATGCGTGCGCGCGTGCGTGCGTGCGTGCGTGCGCGCGCGCGCGCGCGCGCGCGTGTGTGTGTGTGTGTGTGTGTGTGTGTGTGTGTGTGTGTGTGTGTGTGTGTGTGTGTGTGTGTGTGTGTGTGTGTGGTGTGTGTGTGTGTGTGTGTTTGTGATTATTCGAATTTAAGACTGCAATACCGTTAAAGACTTCTACCAGAGGCATGTGTTCACCGTGGACATTGTCTCTCTGTATACTAACATCGCCCCACAATGACGGCCTACAGGCAGTACGCCATTTCCTCCAAAGAAGTGCCCTGAACCTCCACATTCCCACCATCCTGCGCCTCACTGAACTGGTCCTCACCCTGAACCTCCACATCCCCACCATTCTGCGCCTCACCGAACTGGTCCGCACCCTGAACTCGTTCGCCTTTGATGGGGACCACTTTCTGCAGCAGAGCGGAGTGGCCATGGGGACCAAAATGGGTCCCAGCTTTGCATGTCTGTTTGTGGGCTATGTGGAAGAACAAGCCTTGAGCCAGTATACAGGTGAGCAAAAACCGATTTTACAGGCGGTTCATTGACGACTGTCTCGTACAGGCCTCCTGTTCCATAGATTCCCTCAATCAGTTCGTGGACTTCATGTCCAGCTTCCATCCGGCTCTGAAATACACCCACTGCATTTCAGATACTTCAGTCTCTTTTCTCGACATTCAGATCACTATCCTTTCTGACTCCAACAGCCTTTCTACCAGCATTTACTACAAGGACACCGACTCTCACTCATACCTTTTGTATACCTCCAGTCACCCTCGGAAATGCAAGGATAGCATTCCCTTCTCCCAGTTTCTTCGACTTCGCAGGCTGTGCAGCAGTGACGCTGACTTCCAGCACCAGGCTGAACGGATGAAGTCCTTCTTCCTGACATACTGGTACCCTCAGCAGTTGGTCCAGACTGCCTTGGAGCGTGCCATTGCCATTCCTCGCAGTCAGACGTTGACTTCTGCTAATCGTTCAGATGATCAAGCAGACCGTACAGTGGCTGTGCTCACCTTTCACCCTCACAACCTCCCTGTCCGCAACATCCTTCTCAACAACTTCCACCTCCTCCAACGTGACCCCAAACTGAAAGAAACCTTCCCAAATCCTCCCTTGATAGCCTTCAAGAGAAACACAAATTTGAGGGACCATCTAGTGCGTGCCTCTGTCTGCAAGGCGAGAGCACACCCCCTGGGCACACACCCATGCACTCGCAAAGAGTGCAAGACATGTCCTTCATTGACAGCTGCACCACAGTTGCTGGTCCTTTTGGCCAGTTCAGGGTCCTAGCAAGCTTCAACTGTCAATCTGCAGACTGGTGTACGTCATACTTGCACCTTGTGTTCAAAGAAATACACTGGGGAGACGTACCGCAGCCTGAATGAGCGTTTCTCTGAGCACCTTCGCTCAATGCGGCTGGGGTATGAAGATCCAGTGGGCTCTCACTTCAACAGCCCCTACCACAACTTCACCCATGCGAGAGTCGCTGCTGTCTGGCAGAACCGGTCCAGTGGATTCTATCGCCTCTTTATGGAGTCATCCATCATTGCACGACTGTGGACCCTCGCCCCTGCCGGCCTGAACACCAGAGAGTGACAGCAGCTGAGCTTGAGGCACCTCCTTCCCCTTCTCTAATACCCCCCCCCCCCTTTTTTTTGAACAGGCCTTCTTGCTTTCCACTTTAATTTGTTCATGATTCCTACTCACTGCTTAACCCCAGTTAACTTCCTTTTGTCTCTGAGCTCTGTTTATTCCTTCTTCTTTTTATTGTTAGTCCTCATATAAGATCTGTCTCTGTCACCCATTAACTCTAAGCCTGATGACAGCTCTATGAGCAGAAAGCTTGCTTGGTTTCCTTCATGTTCACCCGATCACCATACTCAAACCCTGGTGAGTGCACTCTTCCACCATTTTCTTCTCCAGACTTCTACCAAGCTAATGCAATAAAAAAAAATCCTGGGTATCGGTGTCTTCTAAAGACCTATGACCAACAGAAAGCTGCCATAGCCCGTAAGTGACACCATTCCATTAGTTTTTATAACTTGGCCATGGTTTATAGGGTGTCTCCATTCAATGTATGACCAATCGTTAAGAAAGCGTCATATTTCCCATTTTGCCAGGCGGTCTCTGTGTACGTGATATCCAGCAGAACCCACAGCTGCTGCAATCAGTTGCCACACGTTCATAGCACCTGTCGCTTTGACCTCACGGCCCCAGTGCACATCTGAAACAAGTTTGCCTGCAAGGCGTGAACATTTCCTGGCTCCTAAGGAGCCACAATGTTTGTCGCTTGTCAAGTTGCCATTTCTGCCAATAAATCTTCCTAAAGAATAAAGGCAATGACGAATTCCCGAATATGGAGGACTCCTTTAGGCTGGCGTTTGTACTGTTGGGTTGGGTTGGGTTGGGTTGGGTTGGGCCGTCAGAGGGGGAGGAAGAGAAAGAATTACGCCAAGTTACGTAGAAATGGTGACTATACTGGAGCAGAGAGCAGGTCTAAAACAAATTTGCTATACATGGTGAACGACTGCATCTGACAGTGAATTTAAGAAAACATGTTTCTATGTTTCTCCTAAAGGTAGCTGCAGGGATGACTATGCTGCCGTGAAAGCCCCGTCTCAGAGGTTAGTTCCATTAGCCTGCAATCAGCCTCACAAACAAATGGAACCAAATAGCAATTCCTCGCAGAAACAAAACTCTTCATGCTGATATGTTGACACTTTTATGAGGGTAGAAGAAAAAAAAAAAATGGTACATTCATACGTAACCGTCCTCAGCCACCAAAGCAGATATCTTTGACAGGACATCCTTCCTTACATTGTGGAAGAAGGGGTCTATCTTACATTATCCTGAAGCAACAGAACGATCATACGCTCAGATGGTTTGGACATGTTGCCAGTGTTCATGCTGATTGCTCTGTTTGACTTCAGCTTCGTTACTCACATTAATTTGGACACCTTCTCCTTACACTCTGTCTTCGTTACTCACATTAATTTGGACACCTGCTCCTTACCCTCTGTCCTCGTTACTCACATTAATTTGGACACCTGCTCCTTACCCTCTGTCTTCTGTACTCACATTAATTTGGACACCTGCTCCTTACCCTCTGTCTTCGTTACTCACATTAATTTGGACACCTTCTCCTTACCCTCTGTCTTCGTTACTCACATTAATTTGGACACCTGCTCCTTACCCTCTGTCTTCGTTACTCACATTAATTTGGACACCTGCTCCTTACCCTCTGTCGTCGTTACTCACATTAATTTGGACACCTGCTCCTTACCCTCTGTCTTCGTTACTCACATTAATTTGGACACCTGCTCCTTACCCTCTGTCTTCGTTACTCACATTAATTTGGACACCTGCACCTTACCCTCTGTCTTCGTTACTCACATTAATTTGGACACCTGCTCCTTACCCTCTGTCTTCGTTACTCACATTAATTTGGACACCTGCTCCTTACCCTCTGTCTTCGTTACTCACATTAATTTGGACACCTGCTCCTTACCTCTGTCTTCTGTACTCACATTAATTTGGACACCTGCTCCTTACCTCTGTCTTCGTTACTCACATTAATTTGGACACCTTCTCCTTACCCTCTGTCTTCGTTACTCACATTAATTTGGACACCTGCTCCTTACCCTCTGTCTTCGTTACTCACATTAATTTGGACACCTGCTCCTTACCCTCTGTCTTCGTTACTCACATTAATTTGGACACCTTCTCCTTACCCTCTGTCTTCGTTACTCACATTAATTTTGACACCTGCTCCTTACCCTCTGTCTTCATTACTCACATTAATTTGGACACCTTCTCCTTACCCTCTGTCTTCGTTACTCACATTAATTTGGACACCTTCTCCTTACTCTCTGTCTTCGTTACTCACATTAATTTGGACGCCTTCTCCTTACCCTCTGTCTTCGTTACTCACATTAATTTGGACACCTTCTCCTTACCCTCTGTCTTCGTTACTCACATTAATTTGGACACCTGCTCCTTACCCTCTGTCTTCGTTACTCACATTAATTTGGACACCTTCTCCTTACCCTCTGTCTTCGTTACTCACATTAATTTGGACACCTTCTCCTTACCCTCTGTCTTCGTTACTCACATTAATTTGGACACCTTCTCCTTACCCTCTGTCTTCGTTACTCACATTAATTTGGACACCTTCTCCTTACCCTCTGTCTTCGTTACTCGCATTAATTGGAACACCTGCTCCTTACCCTCTGTCTAGTACAAATTAGAATATACAGAAAAGATATGCAGCACCTCAATATGAATAACGATTTGCACCAATGCATAAATAGGATACACTTATGGACACATAGGATACAGGAATAAGACCAGATGGGGAGTGAGAGGAGGGGAAAGGAGAAAGGAGAAATGTGGTAAGCTTTGGAAATACGCTCACGCCTTTTCCTTTGACTTCACCAGCAGCCTATGAACTCCCTGATAGACCTCTGATTAGTGATTTTCCTTTTGGCTCGCACACTTTGAAGTATAGTCCCTCCTCCACTGTTCTTACTCAGCACCCAGATGTCAAAAGAAAAGCCAAAGATTACAAGGACAAGGAACAAAACATCAAGGGACAAAAAAAAGAAAGAAAGAAAACAAAGAAAAGAAAGAAAGAATGAAAGAAAAGAAAGACAGCAAGAAAGAAAAGAATGTATAAAAAAAACAAAGAGAAACAGGTTTGACAACAATAATACAGACATTAAAATAAGAAAGAAAGAAAGAGAGGAAGAAAGAAGGGAAGAAAAAACGAAGAACATGCAGACAGACAGAGAGACAGAGAGACAGAGAGAGAGAGAGAGAGAGAGAGAGAGAGAGAGAGAGAGAGAGAGAGAGAGAGAGAGAGAGAGAGAGAGAGAGGGTGAGACATAGAGCCAGGAAGGAAGGGAAAGAAAGAAAGAAGGAAAACCAAACAAAAGAAAGCCGAACAAAAGAAAGCCAAATAAAAGAAAGCCGAACAAAAGAAAGCCAAATAAAAGAAAGCCGAACAAAAGAAAGCCAAATAAAAGAAAGCCGAACAAAAGAAAGCCAAACAAAAGAAAGCCGAACAAAAGAAAGCCAAACAAAAGAAAGCCGAACAAAAGAAAGCCAAATAAAAGAAAGCCGAACAAAAGAAAGCCAAACAAAAGAAAGCCGAACAAAAGAAAGCCAAATAAAAGAAAGCCGAACAAAAGAAAGCCAAATAAAAGAAAGCCGAACAAAAGAAAGCCAAACAAAAGAAAGCCGAACAAAAGAAAGCCAAATAAAAGAAAGCCGAACAAAAGAAAGCCAAATAAAAGAAAGCCGAACATAAGAAAGCCAAATAAAAGAAAGCCGAACAAAAGAAAGCCAAACAAAAGAAAGCCGAACAAAAGAAAGCCAAATAAAAGAAAGCCGAACAAAAGAAAAAGGAAAACAGAAGCCGGAAATGAAATAGAGAGACGGCAAATGTCAAAATGTTTAAAAAATCAACAGAAAAAGGAAAAGAAAATCTAGGGTTAAATTGAGTGTATTTACCAACCCTATTCCACATTTTCCCATATTCCCCCTGTCCCCCTACCCACTTCCTTCCCATGTTGTCCTCTACTCCCCCTTCACTACGTTTGTTACTTCCCTTTAAGAGTATACACAAATCAAATTATGGGTGTGTTTCTCTCTCTCTCTCTCTCTCTCTCTCTCTCTCTCTCTCTCTCTCTCTCTCTCTCTCTCTCTCTCTCCTCTCTCTCTCTCTCTCTCTCTCTCTCTCTCTCTCTCTCTCTATGCATAAGTGCGCTCATGAGTGCATCCACATGTGTGTGTGTGTGTGTGTGTGTGTGTGTGTGTGTGTGTGTGTGTGTGTGTGTGTGTGTGTGTGTGTGTGTGTGTGTGTGTGTGTGTGTGTGTGTGTGTTGTGTGTGTGTGGTGTGTGTGTGTGTGTGTGTGTGTGTGTGTGTGTGTGTGTGTGTGTGTGTGTGTGTGTGTGTGTGTGTGTGTGTGTGTGTGTGTGTGTGTGTGTGTGTGTGTGTGTGTGTGTGTTGCCATTAAGAAACATTACTGCTCCATCTTTTCCTCATCATATATGGAACGCATGTCCAAAACGAACTAATATGCACATCTTGAATTGCTTCAGTTTCATTTGATAACGTAATGCTATCATGTGCTAGTTATATTAACCTCCAATCGTTCTCCAAAACAAATGCAATCAATGATGAATTCCGAACAGATACCTGACTCTAAAATGTACATTTGCTCAGTTACATATAGATTCCAACGTCCCCACCCACCAAAGCAGATTTCATGGACAGGATATCCTTTCTAAGAAAGGTGGTAGAAGGGGCTTATGTTGCAGTGTCCAGAACCAACAGATCGACGAAATATTTACATTGTGTTTCCAATAGAGGCATTTACACACCTTGGCTGTGACTGTAATTTGAATTTCGCAATCTTTGGCTGTGATTTGGGTGAGCTTGTGTTTTTATGTATTTTTTTTAAAATAATAATCTATGTATTGTTTTATGTCTTATGGTTTTAATGTTTATTTACTGTATGCATACGTGTGTGTGTGGGGGTGGGGGTGGGGGGGTGTGTGAGTGTTGATGTATATATAAATACATATACTAACACATGCTTTTATGTGACGATTTATAATGTCTTTTTTTAAAATGTCTTGTGTACTTGTGAAATGATGTGGAGCAGAAGAAAAATTTCCGATGGACAATAAAGTTGATTGAATTGAATTGAATTGATTAGGTGCTCTATTCAAATTGGGCAATGATGTCCTTTCCTTTGACTTGCACAACTACAATTAGAGATTGAATATGGAATAGCAATTCCACCATAGACACAAAAGGGGTACATTTATGGAAGATTGCAGTTGTATCTGCAAGGATTGAGCCATTCCACACTTTCTTATGTTTGTCCGTTGTCACTTCCATAAACCAGCAATAAATCCTCCCATACAATGATAGTGGTGACGAATGTGAAAACATGGAACACTATTCCAAATCGACATATCGACGCTTCTACGATGGGAAAGGATGGAGAAAGAAAACTGGTTCAATCTGATTTGACATCGCAGCTGGGACAGAGAGCTGAAAATATATCCCCACTCAGACCATGCAGGGAAAATGATTTCCTCTCACAATAAATTTAACAGAGCCATGTCATCATGAGATATAGATGAGGATGAATGGGCTGATGTCAAAACCCATCCCTTTATAACAGCTGAACGTAGTTTAATTTAACTTTATTTTTGTGTTCCCAAAGCCGTCCATAACGCTTTCCATCAAATAACATATGCCAAATTCTTACAGAGCAACAAAGCTTGAGAGATGCCTTTTTCCGAGCGGAAAAAAAGGGAAAGATTTGGTCCAGCCCTTACTTCAATCACAGATGTAATTGAGTGGGACAGGCACCGATTGAAATGATCATTATGTGCGGAAAAATGATTGCATGTGGCTATAAGATGATGCCGCTATGTTTTCCCGTGATTACACGTCTTTTATGTTATAGCCGCAAAGTGGCTGTGCTGATGTCAAAGTCCACTAGCAGCAAAGAGCTAAATGCCACAACAACAGTAGGCCAATTCTCTGCTCACGATGGATGTGATGATTGTATTTGTCCTTTCAAGTGCTTAGAATAAAGCAGGTCAGAAGAATCTATCATCACTTATGAAATAAGCTGTTACACGTTTGTCTGTCTCTCAGTTATGTTGCATATTTCTGCTCCAGATTTAAAAGCAAACAAACAGACTATTAAACAAACATAACACTTTTACATGTTCCAGGATCTGAATGACAATCTGTATGTGTTAGGATCGATGTGGTGCGAAGGGCAACCTTTGGGTCAGCTACAAATAAAATTCTATAACTGCTGACTGTCTATGCCAATTCACATACACACACACACACGCACACACACACACACACACACACACACACACACACACACACACACGCACGCACGCACGCACGCACGCACGCACGCACGCACGCACGCACGCACGCACGCACACACACACACACACACACACACACACACACACACGCATGCACGCACGCACGCATGCACGCACGCACGCACGCACGCACGCACGCACGCACGCACGCACGCACGCACGCACGCACGCACACACACACACACACACACACACACACACACACACACACACACACACACACACACCACGTACAAGCGAGCCGTTCTTTCCGTCTCCCATTATGTAGCAGAGAGTAGAGTCCTATTCATTCCACCATTCTGAGTGAGAAAATTGGAAATGTAATCACCCCTTCTCAGCCTATAGCATCGCTATCGTTCAGCTGTCTTCACGGAATGGGTTTTGACATCAGCCCATTCATCCTCATCCATATCTCATGATGACATGGGTCTGTTACATTTATTGTCAGAGGAAATCATTTTCCCTGAACGATCTGAGTGGTTGATGCCTTCATCTCTCTCTTGCAGCTACAATGCCAATGCAGATTGAACAAGTGTTCTTTCTCCCTCTTTTTTTCCTTTTCAATATGTCGATTTGGAAGAGTGTTCCGTGGTGCAATTCGTCATCACTTCCATTGTATGGGAGAATTTATTGCTTGCTTGCGCACGTGATAAAGGAGAAACATTTGAAGGTCACGGGATTCTCCAATCCTTGCAGGCAGATCTGTATTCTTCTATATATGTACCCAATTCGTGTCCATAGCATAAAAAGTGCCATACATGTTGAGGTGTTGTTTGATATATCTCGATATTCTAGTGCAAGTCAAACAAAAGGGAAAAAGAAACCATTGGCCAATCTGATCACTGCTCCCAACGCACAGCTAGACATTGCGAATTCAAATCACAATAACAGCTAAGATATGAAATTGCCTCAATTGAAAACAAATCCAAATATTCGCCGTTCTCTAGGTATAGGGTATTGCAAGAAATTCCTTTCTTCCACTCTCTTAGAGAGGCTATCCTGTCCATCATGCCCGCTTTGCTGGCTGAGGAAGTTTAAACCTGAATGAAACTAAACGAATCGGTCTTCTCCCCCTAAGGAAGTATCAACATGAAAACATAAAGTGCCATGCATCTGTTCTCAAACAACATTGATTCTGTTTGGTTTGGAGACAGAGTAGAGGTTATTACAACTGACGCATGGCGGAACGACGTTATGACATGAAACTTAGGCCGCCCGCTCCAAATGCTCAGGGGAATACGTGCTGGATGTGCAATCCAGACATGATGAGGAAACAGACAATGAATGTTTTGTGATGGCAGTATCCACACACACACACACACACACACACACACACACACACACACACACACACACACACACGCACGCACGCACGCACGCACGCACGCACGCACGCACGCACGCACGCACGCACGCACGCACGCACGCACGCACGCACGCACGCACGCACGCACGCACGCACGCACGCACGCACGCACGCACGCACGCACGCACGCACGCACGCACGCACCACACACACACACACACACACACACACACACACACACACAACACACACACACACACGCGTGCGTGCGTGCGTGCGTGCGTGTGTGTGTGTGTGTGTGTGTGTGTGTGTGTGTGTGTGTGTGACAAGATTGTGGCACATAAGAAGCCATACCATGCCCACGCCTTGCAGACAAATTAGATAGGGATGTGCACGGCGAGCGTGAGATCAAAGCGACAGGCGCCATGAACGTGTGGAGCTGGATTGCAGCAGTCCTGTTTCCTGCTGGATGTTCTTTGAGCAGAGACACAATGACAAAATAATGTTTTCTTAACAACAGGTCATGAATTGAATGGAGACACCCCAAACCAAGGCAAAGTTCTGTTGGTCATAAACATAATGGAATGAAGACCCTCACCGGCCATGGTAGTTTTCTGCGGATCATATGTGTGTTGGAGACATTGTTACGCATGGTGATGTTTTTTTGTTTTTGTTTTTGTTTTTTGTTTTTTCCCTTTTCATTAATTTGGTAGTCGTCAGTAACAGCATTCCAGTATCGAATTTAAATAGTGACAGAAACAAGCAAACAAAGGCGTGAGCACATTTCCAAAGCATGCCCCATCCGACCTTGCTTTCGTCTCCTCCACCTCCACACCGCCCCCCCCCCCCCCCCCCCCCCATCTACCCTATTCATTTCTCTTGATTCAAACCTTTATCATAGGTCATGTTTTTTCTTCTTCTGTCAGCCTATCCTATTTATGGCATATGTTGCTCTTTCTATTGGGGTGCTGTATGAATTATCGCTGTATTCTAGTATGTGCTAGTTAGAGGTTACAGACCTGTTTGCCAACATTGTTTGAGTTGCAGTCAAATACTGTCAATTAAAATTACGGTAGCAACCGACATGATTATTGGTATTATTTGCAACCGATATGAACGTGTCGTCGTTCTATTGCTTCAAGGTGAAATAAGTTAGGCCTCCTCTTCTACTGTGTTCGGAATTTTATCCTGTCCAACATAACTATGTTGGTGGCTGGGGACGTTAAAATCTGAATGTAACGTTTTGAAGGTATCTGTGTTTTCCCCACAAAGGTGTCAGCATGTCAACATGAGAAGCTCTGTGTCTATCAGGAATTCATTCTTAATGCCATGCGTGTGGAGCTTTGATAGCAGATTGCTGAAACTGACAAATGCCAAAGTAATGTTATCAAATGGAACTTGGGTCGAGCAGTGTGTGCACGTCGATTCACGCACATTGCAGAACTGATGGAGAAACGATGAAGCGTGGATGTTCTGTGCAGATATGTCAATGGCGATACAATGTGTTCTGATGAGCAAAACAAATCAGCGTATGACTGGCACTCTACATGTAGAAAATCTTAAACTGTGTTGGTGATTGCCAGAATGATTCATTTCACAACCTATTCCTCCCATCCCCAGAACTGTTCCCTCCCGACTTCTGGTTTACCATGTCTCCTTTCCACTCCTCCCAAAC
>CM031609.1:90225928-90228428 GCA_018398815.1 Conus ventricosus
AAGGATTGCGTGTAGCAGCAATATATATATATATATATTTTTTTTTTCTTTCTTTTTTTTTTTCTGCTGGTATAGGTAATGGGGACATTTAAGCACGACCGTTTTCCATCAGTCGTAAATGTAAATGTGACATTGTGAGAGTGTGGCTGCTTTCAGTCGGTCATTAGTCTACTAGAGTTGCTTCAATAGGAGTCAATAATTTTGTGTCTAGTGTTGCGTTTAGAAGTCATGTTTGAGTCCAGTTACATCCATTGATGGGTATTTTAGGTGTTGGCATTTCCTATCAACACGTGGTTGTGCTTTGGGGTCTAATGAGACGTTGAAACTACAAGTCAGATGGCGGAAGTTTATCCTCTTAATAGACACACCTCTCGATTATCGTTTAAACTCACTGTCCAAACCTGAAGGTGTATGTATCTTGACTGTAATCTCTTCTTTGCCTCTGACAAGATTTATGTCATGACCATTTTGGCCTGCCTTCTATACCGCTAACCATGGCAACGTGGAACCTGATTACTTTCTAGTATATCATATCCGTTACTGTTCGTTTCATTGGTGTGTGTGTGTGTGTGTGTGTGTGTGTGTGTGTGTGTTGTGTGTGTGTGTGTGTGTGTGTGTGTGTGTGTGTGTGTGTGTGTGTGTGTGTGTGTGTGTGTGTGTGTGTGTGTGTGTGCACGCGCGCACATACACACACACACACACACACACACACACACACACACACACACACACACACACACACACACACACACACACACACACACACACACACACACAAGTAAAAATTGCATGCTGCTGTAAAAGCTCCTTAAACACACACACACACACACACACACACACACACACACACACACACACACACACACACACACACACACACACACACACACACACACACACACACACACACACACACACACACACACACACACACACACACACACACACACCTAGAAAATCATATCCCTAACATTTCCCAGAAGATGCATTTTTTTCAATTGTTATTGTTTATAAATCTGCACATGATAAATTCAAAATGTATTGTTTTGTCCTCCAAAACACGATTGAGTCCGTATAGCATTGTTTGAGTGGGGCAAATGGGTGGGGGGGGGGGGGGGAGAAGGGGAATGAATGAAGGTGTAGGCGAGGGGCATGTCGATGTGAGTGTACATACACTCGAAGCTACCAAGACACGCGAAGGTACCCTCAGACAGCTTTAATCTTGTTTGCTGCTGATGGTTAAGTGCGTTAATCTTGTTTGCTGCTGATGGTTAAGTGCGTTAATCTTGTTTGCTGCTGATGGTTAAGTGCGTTAATCTTGTTTGCTGCTGATGGTTAAGTGCGTTAATCTTGTTTGCTGCTGATGGTTAAGTCTTTCTGGGATGTAGATCGTTTGGTGGAAACCTAAACAAGGCAAAGTGCTTGATGCGAAAAGTGCAGATTTTATTTGAGATATAGCTAAACATTTGGCTTCTGTAGTTTGTTGTTGTTGTTGTTGTTGTTGTTGTTGTTGTTGTTGTTGTTGTTGTTGTTGTTGTTGTTGTTGTTGTTGTTATTGTTGTTCTTGTTGTTCTTGTCGTCGTACCCTGGCTAAAAGACTCCAGGGATCATTCCAACAGCCGAAGCACTTGGACGCTATGGCACAAAGGCATCAGCTAGGGATGAGAACATTACCTGTGTGACTGTTTTTGATTACCCTGCCAAGTGGGCAGCCATACTCCGACTTCGAGGGATTTTGGAGACTGATAATATTATGTTAGGAGCTTGTCACCACTGAAGACAATCCCCGCATAACTATACAGATCATGACATCATTTTGACGTAGCCTTGGTGTTCTAATCTATGTCAATGGGTCTGACACAGCCTTGAGCCAAGGCGCATTTGGCTTCTAACTTTGCAGCAGTGAGTAAACTACTGTTGATTCTATACTATTCAAAGGCGATAGACTCACAGAGGGAATCACCCCGAGTGTAAAGTACTGTTGATTCTGTACTATACATAGTGGACAGACACACAGAGGGAATCACCTCAAGTGTAAAGTGCTGTTGATTCTGTACTATACATAGTGGATAGACACACAAAGGGAATCACCCCAAGTGTAAAGTGCTGTTGATTCTGTACTATACATAGTGGATAGACGCACAAAGGGAATCACCTCAAGTGTGTTGATTCTGTTCTATACATAGTGAACAGACACACACAGGGAACAAATCCTAGTGCGGCCTGGACCCAGGACAGCGGTGATGTCTCAGTGCCTGCTGGAGCAGCAGCCCTGCCATCGCTGTAGCTCCATTCAGGAAGAGTGCAATCACCAGGAGACATGACCCCCATCATTCTACCGCCACGGGCAATTATTTCTCCAGCATGTCACCCCTGGTCTACGGCTACCCCACTCAGTTACAGCCCTGATTTCAATACCAATTAGTCCAGTTCTTTTTCCTCGTTCTCTTTGTAAGACCACCCCAGACTCCCTTCTATTTCCCTGTAAGAGTCATGTTGT
>CM031609.1:90235928-90238428 GCA_018398815.1 Conus ventricosus
GGGTGACCTCAATTCGATGTCCTCTCCAGTCGGGCCCTTTGGGTTTTGGTTGTGGGGGGCCCCGTAGGGGCGAGCCCAGGGGGTCTTCGGGGGCGGACGTGGTGGCCCCTCTGGGGGGAGAGCTCACTCACCCCGTCCCGACTAAGCAATTATTGTGTCAGTGGGGGTTTTTATAGGTGGTTTTTTGGCGAAATGCTAGATCGAACGGGCCCATGAACACCACCAAAGTGACTCGGCGAGTGCAGTGTCTCCCCCGGGGGGTTTTCCCTCTTGACGATTTGCATTAATGCTCCGTGGATTCCCCGGTGCCGGGGCTGGGGCGGGGCCGCCCGGGGGCTGGGCTGTGGACGGGGGTGGGGATGAGCGGCGTGGGTGCACCCCTCTGGGGTGGGGGGAGGGGGACAAAGCAAAAAAAAAAAAAGAAAAAAAAAAATTTTTTTTTTTTGCCCTGGTATTGTGGCAATTTCATTGAGATAAGAAAAGGCATGTGAAGTGGGGTTTCTATGTTTATCAAATTTTCTTTATGCGACAAACTGTTTATTGTTTCTCAAATCATTTCTTTTTTCTCGATGGTTTTTTCGTTTTTATTAAGGGTCTGTCACTCATCACGCTCTGTTTTTTTTTTTGTTTTCTGTTTGTTGTTTTTTTTTTTTTTTGCACAGTGAGTTTTCTTCTTCTTCTTCTTCTTCTTTTCTTTTTCTTCTTTTTCTTTTCTTTTTTTTTCTTTTCTTCTTCTTCCCCTTTTTTCTTTTCTCCTCGGTTTATGTTCATCTTTCTCTTTGGGTTCATTATTTGTTAAAGACGAAGAAAAAAACGGGGAAGTGTGGGAGGGCAATCATCGGGAACGACCCGCTGGAAAATGGGGGGAGGGTTTCGGTTGTTGTAATTGATCGGGGGGGTGTCCGACACGCGGTCTGTGTGGGGTCCCTTGTGTAGCTTTAGTTCCCCGTCTTCTTCTCTCCGTCAAACTGTCAGTCAATTCCTCACCCCCACTATGCCCCATCCCCTCCCCATCACCCTGCCCTCGACTAACCTCTTTCCCCTCCTCACATCACCCCCCCCCCCCCCCCCTCTCACAGTTGCCTGCAATCCCCCCTCTCTGTCTCTGTCTGTGTGTCGTGTGTCTGTCTGTCTGTCTCTCTCTTATATTAATTCTTCCCCACTTTCTGTTTTGTTCTATCTCTATGGGGATCATCCCTGCCCCACTGGTGTGAGGACAATACTAAAAGGGTTGGGGGAAAAAGCTGTTTCAGCCTGCCCCTTTGTGGAAGTAGGTGAGGACTGGGATCCTGTGTAATTGGCCGTTCATAAGATGTCTGGACAGGGGCTTGAAGAAGACTGGTCATTTTTATTTTATTTTTTTATATTTATTTTTTTTTTTTTTTTGGGGGGGGGTTATTTGATCTTTTTTTTCTGTGGTTTCTGTGCGTTTTTCTGCTTGTCTCTGCGTTCCTGGATTCCACGTTTACACGTCTGGTCCTCTCTGTGTGCTGAATTAGTATGTTAAGATGACCACTGTGAAAGGTGGTTTGGGGGTGGCTAGGGTTCATGTGTCACTGGCTGTTCATGATCTGTATGGACATTTGATGGAGAGTTGGTCTCCATGGCCCGCTATATGCTGGGTTTTTTTCTGTCCGTGTCAACCTTAGTGTCTGCACGTGTGTGTGTGTGTGTGTGTGTGTGTGTGTGTGTGTTGGTTGTGTGTGTGTGTTGTGTGTGTGTGTGTGTGTGTGTGTGTGTGTGTGTGGTGTGTGTGTGTGTGTGTGTGTGTGTGTGTTGTGTGTGTGTGGGGTGTGTGTGTGTGTGTGCGCGTGCGAGAGAGGAGGAGAGAGAAAAGGAGAGAAGGGGAGGAGAGAGAGAAGAGGGGAGAGAGAGAGAGAGAGAGAGAGAGAGAGAGAGAGAGAGAGAGAGACTGCTTAGCGTTTGAGTAGGCGTAAAGCGTAATGTTGGTTTATGTGAACGCATGGTACACGTGCAAGCATGTTTAGGATGCATGCGTGAACTCACTAAAACTTGTACCTTTTTGGTGATGCCAAACAGCAAACATACATAATATGCGGTCTGTCGCCAATACAGCCAAAAAGGAGGGGGTGGGGGCCGGGGGAAACAAACAAAAAGGGGGGGGGGGGAAAAAAAAACAAAAAAGGGTTTTCCCCAAAGCAAAAAATAAAAATGGGTTGGAGTCAGAAAATAAAAATGGTTTTTTGGAACCAGAAAATCTTTTTTTTAGGGGGGTTGCCCCATTTTTTTAAATTTTCCGGTCGGGCCCAAAACCCGCCCCGGTTTTTGGGTGGGGGCCGGGAAAAGGGGACGGGGTGGGGGGGGGGGGGGAGAGGGGGGGGGGGGGGGGGGGGGGGGGGGTGGGTGGGGAGGGGGGGGGGGTGGGTGGGGGGCGGGGGGGGGGGCGGGGGGAAAAGGGGAGGGAAAGAGGAGCCCGAGAGGGAAAAAGGGGAAAAGGACGGAGAGAGAGGGGTGGGGGAAAAGAGTGGAGGGGGGAGAG
>CM031609.1:90243428-90255928 GCA_018398815.1 Conus ventricosus
AAGATTTTCATCGATGACGATGCCTAATAATTTGTGCTTTGCAACTTGTTTTATTGTTTTATCTTTGTACATTATTTTTAATTTTGCTTCTTTTATGACTTGTCTTTTTTGACGTGCACATATTAACATAGACTCGGTTTTATGAGGATAAAACAAGCATGTCATTTGAATCACACCAGTCTTCCACTGATTTCATGCTTGCATTTAAATGATAATTAATTTCATCGATGCTATGACTAGAGTATTGTAAAGTTTGTATCATCAGCGAACAAATCACACACTGCATTTTGAATTGATAAAGGGAGATCATTTATGTAGAGGGAGAAACAACAGGGGACCTAAAATTGATCCCTGTGGCACGCCTCTTGGCAACAGTCTCTTAGAAGAAAATAACACTCGTGAAAAAAACAGATTGCGTACGGTTCAACAAATAAGATCTAAAAATGATTTCGTATTGTTGTCGACGCCGTAAACATTAAGCTTTTTTTAGCAGTATATTGTGATTAATTAAATCAAAAACCTTTGTTAAATCAATAAACACTACACCAACTGCTTTCCTGTTGTTGATATCTTTTAGCCACAAATTTGTGATCCGACACAAGCCGTTTCACATGAATGTAGTTTCCTAACTCCTGATGATTGATATACAACAGTTTATGTTTCTCAATAAAATATGATAGATGGTGATGGATATGACGTTCTAATGGTTTTGAGACGGACGATAGCAGCGAAAATTGGTCTGTAGTTATTTGGATCATCTAAATTCCCTTTTTTGTGCAGGGGATAATTTTTGCATGTTTAATGCATCTGGAAAGTAATGTTTAGATAAACATAGATTAAAGAGGTATTGTAAGAGAATCTACAATATATGGTACAGATAGTTTTAATATCTTGGGACTAATTCCATCAAAGCTGTATGAACTTTTATTTTTCAAATTTGATAGATATAAAAACACTTCATTAACAGATATTAGGGGAATAGAAAACTTTGCGTGTATATTTTTTGCATCGCAAAATTTCTGTAAATTCGCAGTATTAAAATGCTAGTTTTATCTTTCCCTATGTTTAGCTTGTTTACCAATATTGGCAAAATGATCATTTAGTGTTTCTACTGGAATGGAACATTCCTGTCTTGAAAAAACACGGTCCCGTAAGTTTATTAATAGCTTTCCAAATAGAGGCTCCGTAGTTTTTATTTTGGACCAACTTTCTGAAAGAATCACATTTAGACTTTCTAATCATGTACTTCACAATGTTGCGTTTTCTCTTATACTCTTTGTCAGAGCCTACACTTTTTAAATCATCCCTCTCGTCCATGGCATTCAGAATACCTGAATGAGCCAGGGCAGGCAGGATATCTGATTTGACTCGCCTCTGGATCAATGGGATGTGTTTGTCGACAATTATTCAGAAAGGTTCTCGTCCAAAAGGCAAGGGCATCATCTGGATCGGTTGTAGCTATAGATGTTTGCAAAAGACGAGGAAATGAGATCAGATTGAAAAAGCGTGTAAGTTGAAGTTTTTGAATGAACGAAATGTGATCACCAAATGACTTGCCTTTGGAACTTTAAAACCCTTTTGATCCAAGTTACGCAAACAGCATTGTGGTCACTTGCACCAGTAGGCGGTACACATATTTCTGCAAGTGCAGCAATGTTCGACGAATATATGTGGTCTATAAGGGTATTAGATTTTGAAGTAACTCTAGTCGGTAAAGAAATGCACTGATGAAGATTATATGAATTAGCAATGTTGGACCATTGGGAACAAGACTGAAACAGATCTATATTGAAATCTCCCAATAATAGTATTTCTGTTTTCAAAAGCCATACTGTGTCCATCATCTCACAAAAATCGTTATACCAGCTAGACTTACTTTTAGGATGTCTGTATACAAATCCGACAAGAATTGACGCTAATGTCTTACTTTTCGACTGAATTTCAAGCCACGTTATTTCAAAAATTTTTGTGACAAAGATCATTACGAATTTTGTATGGGACATCTTTTTGGACGTAGACAGCAATACCTGTTTCAAGAATATTTTCAGGATTTCTCCGGACTATTGAGTATCCAGGAATGGATATTGAATTGTCACCAACGCGGCTGTTTGTCCATGCCTCAGAAAATCCAAAGACATGGAAAGGTTTATGATTATTATGAATGATTTTTGATACGTCAGACATTTTGTTTATGAGATGACAAATATTTAGGTGACCTATGCGCAGACCCTCATTGACGGGCCAGTCTGATACATTCACATTGGTTGACATTAGTGAAAGTAGGGAAGCAGCGCTACCTGGAGGTATACAGAATTACCACGTGAAATAGAGGGGATACGGAAATGATCAGTTCAGAATATTATAGTTCAAATAAGTGCATTGGTCATCTCATGGCTCACAATAGACACTCAAGTTATAGGGAAGTCCTGATAATTGCTAATGAGTGGAATAACATGCAATCCGAACCCCTACTAAATAAGAGAATTAATTTGAGGGTGGGGCTTCAGAGGGGGAAAGCAGTCTGCTGAGTAACAGAGAGGCAGGCTGGAAAAGGGAGTTGGATGTCCGGGAAATAGGTCAACATTCATATTTTGGTGGCCAAGACTTGAGGCACAGAACTGATTTTCTTGGTCTAAATTGTGACTGTCGTTTCTTCTGTTTGATGACCGCAAGTAGATGTACCGCGCCCCACACGGTGAGGGTACGTCTGTTGAAACACACGGTGAGCGGCGGCTACAGGATTGTCATGGTGAGCGGCAGCTGGACGGTAGTCATGGCGAGGGGCGCCTGCATGGTGATCACTGTGAGCGGCGCCTGCACCGTAGTCACAATGTCATGCTGAAGAAGAAGAAGAAGAAGAAGAAGAAGAAGAAGAAGAAGAAGAAGAAGAAGAAGAAACAAAACAGGAAGAATGCAAAATCGAAAGGAAAACAAACGAAAGGATAAAAAATGGTCACAGAAACATGTCTTATTATTCCATGTTGTTTCTTATATAGCCGACCAGAGTTGAGCATAAAGAGTGTCAACATCAGTATGAGAGAGAGAGAGGAGAGAGGAGAGAGAGAGAGAGAGAGAGAGAGAGAGAGAGAGAGAGAGAGAGAGAGAGAGAGAGAGAGAGAGAAGAGAGAGAGAGAGAGAGAGAGGAGAGAGAGAGAGAGAGAGAGAGGTGGGGGGAGTACACAACCTGACAATTCAGATTGTCATCCATATTCATATCTCTATTCATTAAACATTCCTGTATGATGAGAAAAATTCGATGTTAAAAAAGCCAGCATATACAATCGATTTTGTGAAAATGCCAGTGTACAGTTATGCATGTCATCACTGTCCGCAGTCTGCATGGGCCATGGGATGTTTGAAGCGTATGCACCCCCGACTCAATCAGGAATCCTCGTGTCGTTCCTGTCATCATAAAGATAATCATGACCTGAAATCAACTTGATTAATATAGTCAACATCGATATAAAGCTAGCAGAAGACATTTGAACTGCAGTTCCGCTCTACAAATCCGATGCAAATGCCAGGTTGACATAATTATCTTGTGGAATGGACCTCCAAAAGAAACTTTATTATATTGGGTATTTATTTAGCGCCTATCCTCGGTCACAGATCAAGCTCTAAGCGCTTTAACAATAAACACACTACCTCACTCACTCAACGGGCTGCCTACCCAGGTAGAGCCGGCCAAAGAGCAGCCTACTGGCGCTCATTCAGTCGTTTCCCGTACCATTCAAATACTAGTCACTCATTTTCATTTATCTCATTTATTCCTCCAGTTTCTCACATAGGATGCATGCGATGTTTTACATGTCCTCTATTTCCACCGGTACACGATGGCACACGATAACAGTAAGTGACAACTTGTGGCCACCTACGACACAGACGCGTCAAGCCAGGCGAAACTGTGCTGGAGACAATAATCATTGTTGGGTAGCGTGAATTGTCTGAACATACCTTTGGCAAAACCATTGACTACTGTATTTTGTTTCTGCTTAAAGCGAACTAGGAATTTGTTTAATAGATAGTAGACACAGACTGCACACCATTTCATGCCACGTAACTGCGCATCTTATCTGTGTGTGTGTGTGTGTGTGTGTGTGTGGGTGTGTGTGTGTGTGTGTTGTGTGTGTGTGTGTGTGTGTGTGTGTGTGTGTTGTGTGTGTGTGTGTGTGTGTGTGTGTGTGTGTGTGTGTGTGTGAGTGTGTGTGTGTGTGTGTGTGTGTGTGTGTGTGTGTGTGTGTGTGTGTGTGTGCGTGCCTCCGTGCTTGCGTGTTCACCTGCAGTAACACCATTTCAATCACAACTCTGTGTGCGCGCGCGTGCGCGCGCGTGTGTGTGTGTGTGTGTGTGAGTGTGTGTGTGTGTGTGTGTGTGTGTGTGTGTGTGTGTGTGTACGTGCGTGCGCGTGCGTGCGTGCGTGCGTGCGTGCGTGCGTGCGTGCGTGCGTGCGTGCGTGCGTGTGTGTGTGTGTGTGTGTGTGTGTGTGCGCGCGTGCGTGCGTGCGTGCGTGCGTGCGTGTGTGTGTGTGTGTGTGTGTGTGTGTGTGTGTGTGTGTGTGTGTGTGTGTGTGTGTGTGTATGTGTGTGTGTGGTTGTGTGTGTGTGTGTGTGTGTGTGTGTGTGTGTGTGTGTGTGTGGTGTGTGTGTTGTTGTGTGTGTGTGTGTACATGAGATACTTTTGGAGCGTTATGTTTCCCCATCTTGCACCATATAAAAGCCCCCTGTTATGTACTTGAAATTTTTTTTGTAAATTTGTTTTATTGTGGTTAAGACAGTATAGAGTAAGGATTTTAAAAAAACCAAACTCTGCCACCAAAAACAAAAACAAAAAAACAAATGCATTGCAAACCAAACACTAACACCTTTTGACCTGCTTGGTCTTTTTCAGCAAGACCTATAACGTTCAAGGCAATAAAGAAGCAAAATGGACATGGGTAGGAATGGATGTGTACATAGACACAATAACCATTCTATGCCTGATTTGAATCGAAGAACCAAGAAGTCAAAACCCCTAGTGTTTGTTTCGCAATAATTCGAATTCTTTCGTTCGGAGGTACAGCGATCCCTTTTGCATCTTGTTTCAATTTTCACCTGCAGTAACACCATTTAAATCACAACTAAAAAAAAAAAACGAATCCAAAATAAAACAATATTTAAAGTAGAAGAAAGAAGAAAGAAAGAACGAAAGAGAGAGAGAGAGAGAGAGAGAGAGAGAGAGAGAGAGAGAGAGAGAGAGAGAGAGAGAGAGAGAGAGAGAGAGAGAGAGAGAGAGAGAGAGAGAGTGATAATGACAATGACAATGTTTTAATGCTAGGCTTCCCAGCCTGTAAATATGGATACACGTAAACAATGTAGTGGCTATCCAAACAGATGGATGATAGCAATCGACTTTGTAACAATTTGTAGCAATAATATGTTCTTTCCTGTGCCTCAGTGCATAAAAAATGTACATAGCTACATCACAAATGACTCTGATTTCCTCACTACACAATAAACGTCGGCACCTTACTTCGGTTGACCAGTTAACCTTCAAATGCTTTGAATATATTTATCTCTAAGTAATGCGTAAGCTTCGCATCAAAAGAAAAAAAATGTAGCTCATCTTCACATTCTTAAAAAAACGGGCACTGCATATCCTCAGAGAGAGAGAGAGAGAGAGAGAAGAGAGAGAGAGAGAGAGAGAGAGAGAGAGAGAGAGAGAGAGAGAGAGAGAGAGAGAGAGAGAGAGAGAGAGAGAGAGAGAGAGAGAGAACAATTAGACAGCAGATTCGAATTATGGTCTTAACGTCTATCCCTTGAAATAGGAAGACGAACAAGTGCCGGCAAATAATTCCAACATATCCATGACGCTTGTCAGCGAATATAGCATCCAGTATAACACAGCCAATAAATTTGACCATAAGAAGTGAACAAAACTTGGCACACCTAATTGCGCAGATGCATCAATAGGACGCAACAAGCCTTCTCAGTGATGCAAATCCTAATGAATCTCTGATTTACATGATAATCCTCTTCCGATGTTGCATCATGACTCTTCTAACCAGGATGAAATGCAAAGAAGAGTACCATTCCTGTTTGTATTGATATCATGGTTGCAGTTGAATGCGGCACGCAAAGACCAGGGACGATACGCTGAGAAAATGACTGCCTCTGGCCATCAAATAACAGAGTCGTGTCTCTGGCTCATTAGATTTTCCGATGGGCAGCCCCGAGGATATGATGGCTGCCGCCACTACCTCTGTCTTGAAGAGAAACAAAACGCCAACATTACCCCAGAGTCAGATATTCATTTTAAACAACAATGAATAGGACACCTGGTGGCAAGATCTTCTTTGTCAACGCCTTGGTCTACACGGACAGTCCGGCCCTTGAGATGAATAGTGTCGTTTTCTCCAGCTCTTGTAGACTGCTGTAGAGTTTCGTCATTTGAGCTGTCTCTGTTGGCCACACCTTGCTCCTTGTCTGTTCGTGTCATGGGCATTTTGGGGTGCATGCTCCGCTGACTGTTTTTTCCTCCCACAAGGAAAGACTGGAGAAGGCACCACCTTGAGCCTGTTTGGTGAGAAAGAAGGTTCACAATGACAGTTCCCCTCTAAAATAACCTTGTTGTCTCCCCCCCATATTCTATACTGCTTATTTGTATCTCTCTTCATCTGGATAAGCATCAAAATATTAAAACGGGCAGGGGAAAATGTGAGCTAAACACACATGAGAAATTTCGTTAAAGAGATATGATTTAAACACATAGAGTCTGTTCCAAATGACAGACGCATTTACATACTAACTGTAATTTATGTCACCCTTTCCCTGTTATTAAGTACTCTCACAATGTCCTGATTTTGAACGAAACTTGCCGGCTAATTATTAATGGTTGCGTGTGTGTGTGAGGGAGGTGAGTGTGTGTGGGGTGTGTGTGTGTGTGTGTGTGTGTGTGTGTGTGTTTTGTGTGTTGTGGTGTGTGTGTGTGTGTGTGTGTAAATATCGGGTTTAAATCGTGTTTAGCTTGTCTGTCTGTCTGTCTGTCTGTCCTGTTCTGCCCCTGTCTGTCGTCTGTTTCTCTGCCCCTGTCTGTCCTGTCTGTCTTCTGTCTGCCCCCTCTCTCTCTCTCTCTCTCCTCCCCTCTCCTCTCCCTCATCTCTTTCTCTCCTCTCTCTCCCCTTCTCCTTTCTCTCTCTCTCCTCTCTCTCTCTTGCAAAATAAAAACTGGATCGACAGAATTTACATTGATCTCGGTAACCTGCATTATAAAGAAAAAAATATAATGTTTAATCTGTCTGTGACAGTTATTGCTTCTTTTAGCTTCCCCATTAATACTGCTTTTCTTCTTTCAGTTCTCCGTATTTCCATCTATGACATCAGACATTTCGCGGACAAAAAGGCCAAATGGAGGGACGAGTCCACGTGCAGATAGAGTGTTTTCCATTTCATCATTTCCTTAAAACTTCTTAGGTGCTGCCTGCTAGCATCGTTTTAAGACCCCTTTCCCAGCATATTCATAGACTTTCCTTGACTTTCCTGACAAGCATTTTTTCAATATCTATTCCCCCATTTTCCCTTTAACATTGTGTTTTGCACGTATCCTAAAAAATGAATAAGACTGTGCATGTTAAAGCATGATTCATAATTGAGAATTTCTACGGAAAGAGAACTTTTTGTACATTTCGTTATTCAACATCACATATTCACACTCCTTCGAATAAGACTATAAACCGAGGTTCCGTGTGTGAACGCAAAGCATAACATCTTGCACACACGTACAAAACCCATCAGCAACTTCGGAAGAGAAGGCCAGTTTGGTGGTTGGCATAGATGACATGTTACACATTCCATGCACCGTGCTTAAAAATGGAAAAAATAAATAAGGAAGGGAAGGGAAATGAGTGAACGATATTGGACAATATTGACTGGATGGCACGGGAAACGACTGAATGAAGCGCCAGCTGCAGCACATCATGTAGGCACCAGCCAGGTAGGCAGCCCGTTTTTGTAAACGAGTGTGGATTGTAAAGCGCTTAGAGCTTGGACTCTAAACCGATAATAGGCGCTGTCTATAAGCATTCATTAGATAATATAATGTTATGGAAAAACACAAGAAGGAAACAGTATCCATGAATCTGGGTCAGACCTCGTTTTCAAAACGGAACTACAGTCTGGAGACCAGGGCCATCATGAGAATAACAAAAACAGTAAACGACATATATGTTGTGCAAGTTACCAATTTCACACACGAACACACACACACACACCACACACACCACAGCACACACACACACACACACACACACACCACACACACACACACCACACAACACACACACACACACACACACACACACACACATCTAGACGTCATCACAATGCGGAGATAGCCACCGGCGAAATATTAGGCTGCTGAGGTGGGGGTTTTTTTTTCCCCCGACAAAAACCTCATACAATGAAACCTATGACGACATCCAGGATTGCACGTCTCAGCTGTAGTACCCCAGGAGGTACAATAACTATGTGCTAAAGCAGAAAGACCCTGGCAAAAGACGACGACACGGAAATCTTTCAACGGCATCCCAGCTAGCAAAAACGAACTCGAGCGTAGGATCACCGGGGCTAACGAATATTCTGCAAAGACAAAAGTTCGGCTTCAGGGGAAGACAAAGATACAGGACTTCATCGCAACTAACCCATACGGTCGGTGAACTGAAATCTAACATTTAGAAACTGTCTAATGAAGTCTTAATACGGCAAGTCTCTCAACGTCACCCCCCCCCCCCCCCAAACTGCTAAATCTTGCCGACTAGTCTCCCCAATACCACGAAGTTCGAGATATACAATCAAAAGGTACAGACAGCAATGTTATCCGTAAAGGGCTTAGAATTATAGTTTTTGGCGTATTTACCAATATCGAAGTCAACTCAGAATATTTCACTCATGCACAGACAACCATAAAATTCAATAAGTCTCTGACCCACTAAAAAGTTATGTCAGTGAACCTGCCAAAGGTCCCAACGAACGAAACACGAATTGGCGTCCGTACAATCCGGGACCCCAGCAGAGTGGAAAATGGCTCATTGGCTGGAGATTAAACGCCCACTCACATTTTTTGGAAAAGTGAATGTTATACAGTAGCAAGTAAACCGCCTTGTAGAAAATTATTGTAGACAGTCCATTTCATCTGTTAAACACGGCAGCGTCACAAGAATTCAGACAACATCTAAAACCACAGAGCAACAGTCATAGACCTATTCCCTTATTTCTCCGGAGTTAGTACCTTCAAAGCTCATGGGAAACACATAAAGATACATTAGGCACGATGATCATCCTTCCTATTGTAATAACTCTCTCGAGAGAGCACATACAGTCAAAATGATGGCGAGGGAAGATATCATACCAAGATATAATTATAAGGTATCAGACTGGAATAAATGTTTGCAATATTATTGCTCCAACAAACTTCCTTAATATTGTGATGAAAATGTTGACGAATTATTTTTAACATTTTCAAAAAGCATTCTGTTAGCAGCTTGACTCGTCTGTACCAAAACTATGAACGTTTAGATGTACTAATCACACACCGTCAACGTTTTGGTGGAATTATGATTGGAGAAGGCGGTAAATAATAAAAAAGAAAAATATAAACTCTACGTAAAAGAAAAACTGAAGAAAATCATGGCTGCGATGAAAGACTGCAAAACATATTGTAACCGAGTTGTAACTGTGGCCAAAAGAAATACTGGCAATCTTTTTTGCACTAAACAAGTTACTGTGCATAGAATCAAAAAAAGGTCTGGAAAAAAATTACATACAGACATAAAAAATGGAATTAGAATTTCAAAGTGAATCCAATACAAAATGGGTGACAAAGACAAAGGTTCCATCAGATATGGAAAAAGCAGAAACCTTTTGTTAGTATGTTTTCAAATAATAGCAGTGTAAAAGGACTATCATCTCACTGTAAGCCCATAGAGAAAACGCTAAATTAGATTCGTTGGTATGCAGATCCAGTTCCACAAAGGTCATTATATTAACCTCCCTATAACAACAGACCGAGATTAAAACTGCAATAAGCTCATTAAACAACAAAGAAAAAATGTTTCAGCTTGGTATGGATGTAGTTTAGCAAATGAAATGTTTTAAAACGCATATCCCCTGAAAATGGGTTGCTTTTCTAACCCATTTTTTATTTTCAAAAATGCTGGGACAAAGGTGTCATTTCCCACAGCTATGGAATGATACTATTGTCATAACCTATTCCTTAATGCGGGAAAACCTAAAAAGTGACGCTAAAAAATAGCTATCCCCCATAGCACTTACTACTTCCCATTCGGGTAAGCTGTTTGAGAAAATATCCTAAATCGGCCATTACATTACTGTGAAAAGAATAAAAATTATACCTGTAAATCAAAACTGGGTTTTTAGGAAAAGGAAGATCTGGCGTTGAACCTTTAGTTAAACTATCTATCCGAAATAAAGCGAACCAATTTGCACGTAGAAATAGCGTATTGGGCAACTTTTTTTATGTCAACACAGCATCACGATCATGTTTGGCACAGTCCGTCACATAATACAAACTTAAAACAATTGACTATCTGGAAATAATCTTCATATATATTAACAATTTTTTAACAACAGGTCAATGGTGGACAGAGTGGGAACAACATACTCTGCCCCTAGAGACTAGACATGGGTATCCCACAAGGCTCAGTGATGAGCACCTATACTTTTCAACATCATGATACATTGACCTCCAAAGGCGGTATCAAGCAAAAGTAAACTCTCGTCCAATAATGCAGATGATATATTATGTGGAATGGACGTAACCTAAAAAAAATCGCCACCACAAAGAGCCCAAAAATACACAAGAAAATTGAAACCAGTTTTGACCTTGATAACATTGAAAAATACGTGTTTCAAAAGGACTATCTTTATCCCCTAAAAAAACACAAACTAATATGATACTATTTATCTCTGGTAGAATCCAGCAAAATACCGATCTTAAAACTGCTTGGTGAACCTTTAGAATATAACAACACGTCAAGTTCTTGGGATTAATTCTTACAACAAAGCTTGACATGGAATATGTATTTGAGTATAATCTTAACAACGGCAAGACATAGCCTAAATCTTTTAAAGACCAATCGTAGATTAACCTTGGGGAATGGACCCTGAAACCTTAGTGCATCTTGCTAACAGCACATTGTTAGGTCCCAAACTTTTCTTATGGACAAGAAAAATAATTTAGTGCCTCCAAATAACCTTTTACAAAAATTGCAAGTATTGGATTGTTAAAGCCAATAAACAAGGCTCTTGCTTCCGAGTCATGCGTCAAACAAAGAAACATACAGAGCATCTTGGAATCTTTACGGCATGATGATATCGTGAACTTGCTACTTTCAAAATTTGTGTTGAGAAGCAATAAAAGAGACAATTTCATTGGGGAGAATTGAAACTAAGAACTGAGTGGTGATTTTCTAAAAGGGCCAACAGTTATATCGTCGCTAATGACAATAGCAACCTATACTTCTAATTTTAATTGAAAGTTCAGGAATAAGCATCAAAGACATGTCAATAAGACCATCATTCGCGCCTATACCACCCAGGAAAACATTAAAACCGTCATATGATATCAGCTATTCTAAACTGAGAAAGAAGAAAATAAATATGATATACATTCAATTGCAAAAACACTATCTATGAAAAAATATCAAAATCCATCTTCAGGTTTTTTACAGGACGGCTCCGTACTTACAAAGATAATGTTGGTGCGGCCATTGCCATAACGGGCACTGAACATTGAAAATGTTTCTAACATCGGCAAAAAAAATGTCAAATTTTACAGCCGAATAGACAGCCATCATGCTTGCTTTAGAATTCTTTGTGGAACTTTCCAATGACAGTATTTAAAACTGAGATATTGGTGGATTCTAAAACGGTTTTATGTCACTGAACTCCTTCAGTACGGATACACGGCCTGACCCTTTAAGTACTAATTTATTATCATTACTAGCGCTGTTCGCTTGTCGGCTAAAAGCACAATCAATGAGTTCTGTTGGTGCCTTCGCACTGTAACATACAATGGAAACGAAATGGCCGACAGAGCTGGCTAAAAAAAAAAAGAGGCGAAAAAAGGTTTAGAGAAGACTGTAGAACTGTTGAACACTGCCTTTGTCACCCATAAAATTACAGCTGCTAGAAACAACAGCATGGAAAAATTTTAGCAGACGTTCTAATGAAACGACCTCAAACACAAATACAGCTGCGATCCGTTGGAAATTGGTATCCAGAAAGGTTTTTCAAATGCACTGTTATATTAATCTAGCCTTGTAAATTCTCCAAAAATGTATAATTGCCTGTGGTGGGTGCACAAATCACAGTTAATCACATTTTTATTCCATTGTTAAAAGTCTCCGGGTTTTTTAACCTGATTCATTCACAGCAAGGAAAGTTTCGAAAGAAACATAAGATGATTTATTATATGACACAAAGGTTATACTACAAATTGCTGAATCC
>CM031609.1:90260928-90265928 GCA_018398815.1 Conus ventricosus
GTGAGAGAGTGAGAGCGAGAGAGAGAGACACGGACGTCAGCTCTATCTCCGAACAAATGGCCAGACATGTTAGGAATGGTCTATTATCCATAAAAACCCTCGACCCTGCCCTCCTCTTCATTCGTCGATTGTAACCCATTTTCCCTTCCCAAACACATTGGTTGCTGGCCCAGAATTTGAGAAAGAAACAAACAAAAAGCCAAAAAAAAAAGCACACAACGGAAAACAAAGAAAAGCAAACGCACTTGAAAAATTTATTGGCACTTCGACAGAAAACTTAAGCTATTCAATTTTCTTGGCAAATGTTTTTACATATTCACATCTCCTTTAACAGAAATGGTATGCTATTACTATTCTATTCTTGTTCTATTATTATTATTATTATTATTATATTATTATTATTATTATTATTATTATTATATTATTATTATCATCATTATTTATTACTATTATCATTATTATCATTATTGTTGTTATTAATATCATTATGATTTGCATCATTATAATTTCTATTATCATTATTGTTATCATCATCATCATCATCCATCATCATCATCATCATCATCATCATCATCATCACCTTGATTATTACATTATTTTTCCCTTTTACTTCGTACATTCACATTGATTTCAGAAGTTAGTTACACATAGAGGAAATCTCTATCTGTCTGTTGGTCGTTCTGTCCGTCTGTTGGTCGTTCTGTCCCGTCTGTGTGTGTGTGTGTGTGTGTGTGTGTGTGTGTGTGTGTGTGTGTGTGTGTGTGTGTGTGTGTGTGTGTGTGTGTGTGGTGTGTGTGTGTATGTGTGTGTGTGTGTGTGTGTGTGTGTGTGTGTGTGTGTGTGTGTTGTGTGTGTGTGTGTGTGTGTGTGTGTGTAATAAAAACATAATTTCCAACAATGACAAATACATTTTAGCAGGGCGAGTGGATACACTCTTTTTTTGACAAATTCTAATTACTTTGTACGAGATTTATTCTCTCTGTAACTGACCCTGCATGTCTGAACCACAAAATGGTCAACAACAAGTTGCTTGTGTTTCAAAGCTGTTTGTCCCAATTCACATTTTGATGATATGCAGACAGACATAGAGAGAGACACACAGACCAATGAAATCAGTTCATGATGATATGCAGACATACATAGAGAGAGACACACAGACCAATGGAAATCAGTTCATGATGATATGCAGACAGACATAGAGAGAGACACACAGACCAATGGAAATCAGTTCATGATGATATGCAGACAGACATAGAGAGAGACACACAGACCAATGGAAATCAGTTCATGATGATATGCAACAGACATAGAGAGAGACACACAGACCAATGGAAATCAGTTCATGATGATATGCAGACAGACATAGAGAAGACACACAGACCAATGGAAATCAGTTCATGATGATATGCAGACAGACATAGAGAGAGACACACAGACCAATGGAAATCAGTTCATGATGATATGCAGACAGACATAGAGAAGACACACAGACCAATGGAAATCAGTTCATGATGATATGCAGACAGACATAGAGAGAGACACACAGACCAATGGAAATCAGTTCATGATGATATCAGACAGACATAGAGAGAGACACACAGACCAATGGAAATCAGTTCATGATGATATGCAGACAGACATAGAGAGAGACACACAGACCAATGAAATCAGTTCATGATGATATGCAGACAGACATAGAGAGAGACACACAGACCAATGGAAATCAGTTCATGATGATATGCAGACAGACATAGAGAGAGACACACAGACCAATGGAAATCAGTTCATGATGATATGCAGACAGACATAGAGAGAGACACACAGACCAATGAAATCAGTTCATGATGATATGCAGACAGACATAGAGAGAGACACACAGACCAATGGAAATCAGTTCATGATGATATGCAGACAGACATAGAGAGAGACACACAGACCAATGGAAATCAGTTCATGATGATATGCAGACAGACATAGAGAGAGACACACAGACCAATGGAAATCAGTTCATGATGATATGCAGACAGACATAGAGAGAGACACACAGACCAATGGAAATCAGTTCATGATGATATGCAGACAGACATAGAGAGAGACACACAGACCAATGGAAATCAGTTCATGATGATATGCAGACAGACATAGAGAGAGACACACAGACCAATGAAATCAGTTCATGATGATATGCAGACAGACATAGAGAGAGACACACAGACCAATGGAAATCAGTTCATGATGATATGCAGACAGACATAGAGAGAGACACACAGACCAATGGAAATCAGTTCATGATGATATGCAGACAGACATAGAGAGAGACACACAGACCAATGGAAATCAGTTCATGATGATATGCAGACAGACATAGAGAGAGACACACAGACCAATGGAAATCAGTTCATGATGATATGCAGACAGACATAGAGAGAGACACACAGACCAATGGAAATCAGTTCATGATGATATGCAGACAGACATAGAGAGAGACACACAGACCAATGGAAATCAGTTCATGATGATATGCAGACAGACATAGAGAGAGACACACAGACCAATGGAAATCAGTTCATGATGATATGCAGACAGACATAGAGAGAGACACACAGACCAATGGAAATCAGTTCATGATGATATGCAGACAGACATAGAGAGAGACACACAGACCAATGGAAATCAGTTCATGATGATATGCAGACAGACATAAGAGAGACACACAGACCAATGGAAATCAGTTCATGATGATATGCAGACAGACATAGAGAGAGACACACAGACCAATGGAAATCAGTTCATGATGATATGCAGACAGACATAGAGAGAGACACACAGACCAATGGAAATCATTTCATGATGATATGCAGACAGACATAGAGAGAGACACACAGACCAATGGAAATCAGTTCATGATGATATGCAGACAGACATAGAGAGAACACAGACCAATGGAAATCAGTTCATGATGATATGCAGACAGACATAGAGAGAGACACACAGACCAATGGAAATCAGTTCATGATGATATGCAGACAGACATAGAGAGAACACAGACCAATGGAAATCAGTTCATGATGATATGCAGACAGACATAGAGAGAGACACACAGACCAATGGAAATCAGTTCATGATGATATGCAGACAGACATAGAGAGAGACACAGACCAATGGAAATCAGTTCATGATGATATGCAGACAGACATAGAGAGACACAGACCAATGGAAATCAGTTCATGATGATATGCAGACAGACATAGAGAGAGACACAGACCAATGGAAATCAGTTCATGATGATATGCAGACAGACATAGAGAGACACAGACCAATGGAAATCAGTTCATGATGATATGCAGACAGACATAGAGAGAGACACACAGACCAATGGAAATCAGTTCATGATGATATGCAGACAGACATAGAGAGAGACACACAGACCAATGGAAATCAGTTCATGATGATATGCAGACAGACATAGAGAGAGACACACAGACCAATGAAATCAGTTCATGATGATATGCAGACAGACATAGAGAGAGACACACAGACCAATGGAAATCATTTCATGATGATATGCAGACAGACATAGAGAGAGACACACAGACCAATGGAAATCAGTTCATGATGATATGCAGACAGACATAGAGAGAGACACACAGACCAATGGAAATCATTTCATGATGATATGCAGACAGACATAGAGAGAGACACACAGACCAATGGAAATCAGTTCATGATGATATGCAGACAGACATAGAGAGAGACACAGACCAATGGAAATCAGTTCATGATGATATGCAGACAGACATAGAGAGACACACAGACCAATGGAAATCATTTCATGATGATATGCAGACAGACATAGAGAGAGACACACAGACCAATGGAAATCAGTTCATGATGATATGCAGACAGACATAGAGAGACACAGACCAATGGAAATCAGTTCAAACAGAGATAAGAAGAACAAACAAAATGCAAAGCATATAAACGTACTCTCAGTTTTTCCTGAATACGCGTGAGATATTCCATAAAGAGGAAAAACCGTCTTGGGCTGGTGTAACCGTTAGTAATGGCTATTCTGGTAAATATCGGCCATCGTATGTGCTCTAAAATGAACATACTTACAATTTTCAGAAAGATCAGCCAAGAACTTTCTGAGATTTTCCATAAAGAAGAAAACCATTATGAGCCGTTAGTAACGGCTGTAACGGTAAACTAAAACATCGGGCATCATCCGTGACCCATAGTGAACATACCTACACATTTTCAGAAAGCGTCTTAGTACTTTTTGAGATATTCCCTATAAAGAAGAAAAATCGTTACAGGCCGTTACAACCGTTTGTAACAGCTATAATGGGGTAAACTAAAACATCGGACATCATCCGTGACCCATAATGAACATACCTGCTCATTTTCACAAAGATCGGCCAAGTACTTTCTGAGATGTTCCATGGAGAAGAAAAGGCGTTACAGGCCGTTACAGCCGTTAGTAACGGATGTAACGGTAAACTAAAACACCGGGCATCATCCGTGACCCATAATGAAAATACCTAACATTTTCAGAAAGATCGGCCACGTACTTTCTGAGATATTCTATAAAGAAGAAAAAGCGTTACAGGCCGTTGCAGCCGTTACTAACGTCTATAACGGTAAACTAAAACATCAGGCAGTATTCGTGACGCATAATGAAACATACCTACAAATTTTCAGAAAGATGGGCCATGTACTTTTTGAATATTCTATAAAGAAGAAAAATCGTTACAGGCTGTTACAGCCGTAAGTAACGGCTGTAACGGTAAAACTAAAACATCGGGCACCATCCGTGACCCATAATGAACATGTCTGCTAATTTTCAGAAAGATCGGGAAAGTACTTTTTGAGATATTCTAAAAAGAAGGAAAACCGTTACAGGCTGTTACATCCGTTAGTAACGCTGTAACGGGGTAAACTAAACATCGGGCATCATCCGTGACCCATAATGAACATACCTGCTAATTTTCACAAAG
>CM031609.1:90269273-90271773 GCA_018398815.1 Conus ventricosus
TGAGGACATGATTATGAAGCATTCATGCACCGTGCTTAAGAAATGGGAAAAATAATGAAGGAAGCAGGAATTGAGTGAACGATATTGGACAATATTGATGGATGGCACGGGAAACGACGCTGAATGAAGCGCAGCTGGCCAGCACTCATGTAGGCATGCCAGGTAGGCAGCCGTTGTGTAAACGAGTGTGGATTGTAAAGCGCTTAGAGGTTTGGGGACTCTAGCCGATAATAGGCGCTTGTCTATAAGCATTCATTATGATAATATAATGTTATGGAAAAAACACAAGAAGGAAACAGTATCCATGAATCTGGATCAGACCTCGTTTCAAAATGGAACTACAGTCGGAGGACAGGGCCATCATATGAAATAACAAAACAGTAAACGACATTATGTTGTGCAAGTTTACCATTTTCACATCGCACACAACCACACACACCACACACACACACACACACCACACACACACCACACACACACACACACACACACACAACACACCACACACACAAACACATCTTCTTGACGTCATCAAAATGGCGGAGATAGACCACCGGCGAAATATGGACTGCTGGGTGGGTTTTTTTTTTCCCGACAAAAACCTCATACAATGAAACCTATGACGCGATCAGGAGTGCAGTCTCAGCTGTAGTACCCCAGGAGGTACAAGATCTTTGTTTTTAAAGCTGAAAAGACCCCTGGCAAAAGACGACGACAAGGAAATCTTTCAAACGGGCATCCCAGCTAGCAAAAACGACTCGAGGTAGGTTCTACGGGGGGCTACGAATATTCTGCGAATGACAAAAGTTCGGCTTCAGTGGGGAGACAAAGATGACAGGGACTTCATCGCACTAACCATACGGTCGTGTGAACTGAATCTATCATTTTGAAACTGTCTAATGAAGTCTTAATACTGCAGTCTCTCAACGTCACCCCCCCCCCCCCCCCCCCCAAACTGCCTAATCTGCCGAACTATTCTCCTCCATACACGAAGTAGAGGATATACATCAAAAGGTACAGACAGCATGTATATTCGTAAAGGCTTAGATATAGTTTTTGCGTATTACCAATATCGACGTCAACTTCAGAATTTCACTCATGCTCAGCAACAATAAAATTCAATAAGTCTCTGACACTAAATGTTATGTCAGTGTACTGCCAAAAGGTCCCAACGAACGAAACATGAATGGCTCCGTACAATCCGGGACCAGCAGAGTGGTAAATGGCTCATTGGCGGGGATTTTAACGCCCACTCACCATTTTGGAAAAGTTGAATGTTATACAGTAGCAAGTAACCGCCTTGTAGAAAATTATTGTAGACAGTCCATTTCATCTGTTAAACGACGGCAGCGTCCACAAGAATTCCAGACAACTCGAAACACAGAGCAACAGTCATAGACCTTTCCTTATTTCTCCGGAGTTGTACCTTCATGCTCATGGGAAACACATAAAGATACATTAGGCAGTGACCATCTTCCTATTGTTATAACTCTCTCGAGAGAGCACATACAGTCAAAATGATGGCGTGGAAGATATCATACCAGATATAATTATAAGGGAGCAGACTGGAATAAATGTTGCAATATTATTGCTACACAAGACTTCCTTAATAATGATGATGAAAAATGTTGACGAATTATTTTTAACATTCAAAAAGCAGTTCTGTTAGCAGCTGACTCGTCTGTACCTAAACTAGGAACGTTTAGATGTACTAATCACACCGGCAACGTTTGGTGGAATGATGATTGTGAGAAGGCGGTAAATAATAAAAAAGAAAAATATAAACTCTACGTAAAAGATAAAACTGAAGAAAATCATGCTGCGATGAAGACTGCAAAAAATATTGTAACAGAGTTGTTAACTGTGCCAAAAGAAATACTGGCAATCTTTTTTGCACCTAAACAAGTTACTGTGCATAGAGATTCAAAAAGGTCTGGAAAAAATTACATACAGACATAAAAAATGGAATTAGATTTCCAAGTGATCCAATAAAAATGGGTGACAATGACAAGGTTCCATCAGATATGGAAAAAGCAGAAACCTTTGTTAGTGTTTTCAAATAATAGCAGTGTAAAAGGACTATCATCTCACTGTAGAGCCCATAGAGAAAACGCTAAATTAGATTCGTTGTATGCAGATCCAGTTCCACAAAAGGGTCATTATATTAACTCACCTATAACACTGACCGAGATTAAAACTGCATATGCTCATTAAACAACAAAAAAAATGTTCAGTTGGTATGGATGTAGTTAGCAATGAAATGTTTAAACGCATTCCTGAAAATGGTGTTGCTTTTCTACACATTTTTTTTTTCAAAAATGCTGGGACAATGGTGTCATTCCACAGCTATGGAAAGTACTATTGTCATACCTATTCTTAAGGCGGGAAAACCTAAAAGTGACAAAAATAGCTATCCCCCATAGCACTTACTTCACATTCGGGTAAGCTGTTTGAGAAAATTATCCTAAATCGGCCATTACATTACTGTGAAAAGAAATAA
>CM031609.1:90281530-90284030 GCA_018398815.1 Conus ventricosus
TTCAGATTATTTTGATTGTCCAAATGGAGTAAAACAAGGATGCTTGTTGAGTCCACAGTTGTTTTCTTTTTTTCATAAACGACCTGGCGGTGGAATTCTCCCGCAAAGGAAGACATGGTATCCAGGTGATACCTGGAGCAGTCTAATTAGTTTTATTACTGTATGCTGATGATGTTGTTCTTCTGTCCGGAACAGTTATAGGTTTGCAAAACCAACTAAATGTATTGAAGGAAGAAGCAGACCACTTAGGTTTATCAGTTAACTCGGATAAGACGAATATAGTGGTCTTTAGAATGGGTGGCCACCTGTCAGTGTATGAAAAATGGTCTTATGGAAATGCAGATGTCCAATTAGTTAATTCATATAAATATCTTGGAATGATATTTTCAACAAAATTAACTTTCTGTTACGCATGGGAAGAATTTCTGAGAAAAGGGGAAAAAAGGTACAATTGAAATTCTGAAATCCCTGAGAAAACTGAATTGTACAGACTGTGGTATATTTTGGAAAATGTTTGATACAGAGATAAAACCTCTTCTTACACATGCAGCTGAAATTTGGGGCTTACATGAAAATTCGATGATGGAAAAAGTACATACGTATGCTATAAAGCGTTTCCCTTAAGTACCTATTCATTCATCCAACACCGTTTTATATGGACAAATGGGCAGATACCCTTTGTATGTAAGTACATTTGTGAAATGTATTAAGTACTGGTTGAAGATCTTGAAGCTACCCCAGTCCCGTTTGAGCAGGCAAGCCTATGATATGATGCTTATAGAAATGGAAACAGGTAAAGAAAACTGGGCTCATGAAGTAAAGAAAGTCCTTTCAGAACACGGTTTTGGAATAGTGTGGATGACCCAGGAAGTAGGAAATGAGCAACAGTTCATAGCGGAATTCAAAGACAGGCTTATTTGTTCTTTTAAACAGAATTGGCACTCAGATATGGAAAGTAAAGAAACATATCGCTGGTTTTTCTCATTTAAGAATGTGTTTTATTCTGAAAAGTTTCTCAATGTCATAACAGATAAATGGCACAGAATAAATTACGCAAGATTTAGGTTGAGAACTTTATGTTTTAATGCGAACAAAAGATGGTTTGAATGTGAAACATCCACAGAATCTCCTTGTCCTTCATATAGACATATTATTGATGACGAAGAACACTTTCTGTTCCACTGTACTGCTTATAATGAAGTGCGAACAAATTGTTCACTTTTCCAGTTAGATATTGCTAAAAGACAAAATGTCGCTGTCGTGTTATCATCAGATGATGAACTTGTAATTAAATCAGTTGCGAAATTCACCGCGAAAGCATTGAAAATTAGACAAATGAAGGATAGTGAAATTTAAGATAATACATTATAGTAGAAAGAAACTCGTGGAGAGCGTGGCAGCAGAGAGTCCTCAGAAGAGAAGCCCCCTTCAAGCAAGTGTTTCGGCCCTTATCTCCTGACACTCTAGGGGGGGGGGGGGGGGGGGGGGGGGGGGGGGTTTCGGCCACACCCGCTTCATGACTCCGGATGTCCCTCTGCTGCCCCTTTTTTCCCCATCTTGGGATGAGCCATGGCTGGGATTCGAACCCATGACCCTCTGGACATGCTCATGTTCCACTTAATGACTCGCACTCTAACCACTGAGCCACTAGGACACCTGATATTTGTAGGAAACTTAAGCCTTATGAAGTTCACTTTTATTCCTCCTTGACCAGATCCAGCTTGAAAACCTCTCTGCCGCTTCTGCCATTGCTTTCAGGGCTCTGTTTTTTTACCCTCCCTGCAACTGAGAGCTGTTTCATGAGGCTGTATGCAGACGTTCCTGCAAAACAAAACAAAAAAAAACCCTAGCTCCAATTTCTGCAGTGAGGACTTTGACCTGATAGCCTTCTATCCTCAGGCATTGTAAGAGATATCTGAGTGAATATTATCATTCATCGCATGTGGAAGAGATCACAAAAATGCAATGTCATCATTTGATTGAGTGGATGGTTGAGTCAGTCTTAAGTCTTTTTGTTTGTTTGGGTTTTTTTTTTAGTTTTTTTTTTTAACCTTACTGCATTGCTCCTGTGTGTGAGGACATAACAATGGTTACGAATTTATTTGTTTTTGTTAACCTTAGATTTGATACACACTAGGAATGAAAGTGTACTATTCGGTTGCAGGAAAGGAAGAGGGAAATGTTATTGTTGTTACCTCCCCCCCCCCCCCCCCCCCTGTCAAAAGACCTCTTTGATAATGACAATGCATATCAAAGTGTCAAAAGTCTCTCTCTCTCTCTCTCTCTCTCTCTCTCTCTCTCTCTCTCTCTCTCTCTCTCTCTCTCTCTCTCTCTCTCTCTCTCTCTCACGCACACACACAAATTCTCTTTATCTCTCACTTTCTCTCCCTCTCTCCCTCTCTCTCTCTCTCTCTCTCTCTCTCTCTCTCTCTCTCTCTCTCTCTCTCTCTCTCTCTCTCCCTCCCTCCCTCTCTCTCTCTGCCCTTCGCTCTCTCTCTAC
>CM031609.1:90289030-90291530 GCA_018398815.1 Conus ventricosus
GAGGAGAGAGAGAGGGAAGAGAGAGCGTGGAGGAAAGTGGTAGAAGTTGGAAGGGGACAGTCGGGTTCGGTCTGGGAATCGACCAGCAGGATTACACACCGCGCCGCGCATAATCGATCCCATTATTGCACAACGACCTTCGGATCCCATTTTTGCACAAGACCCTAGAGTGAAGGATGATCTCTTTCTACACAGCCGACGATAAAGCTGTTCCCCATTATTGCACAACGATACCCTCGGACCATTATGCACAACGACCCTCGGATCCCATTAGTGCCACACGCCCCTAGAGTGAGGATGACTCTCTTTCTACAGCCGACGCTAAATCGATCCATTATTGCACAACGACCCTCGGAGCCCATCATTGCACAACGACCCTCGGATTCCCATTATTGCACAACGACCTCGGATCCCATGATTGCACAAACGACCCTGGGATCCCATTATTGCACAACGACCTCGGATCCATTATTGACAACGACCCTCGGATCCCATTATTGCACAACGACCTAGGGGATCCCATTATTGCACAACGTCAATCGGGATCCCATTTATTGCACAACGACCCTCGGATCCCAATATTGCACAACGACCCTTCGGATCCCATTATTGCACAACGACCCTAGGTGGAAAGATGACCCTCTTTGTCACAGTGTCGCTGATCGATCCCATTATTGTACAACGACCCTAGCTCGTGAAGATGACTAACTTTTGTACAGCGGACGCTAAAAGTCGATTTCCCATGTATTGCTAACGGACCCAAGAGTGAAGGAATGACTACCGACGGGTCACAAGGCTGACACAAGACGATAGTGAGGGCGTGGCCGTAGGAGCAACGGGTAGAGGAAGGTAGCAGGCTGAAGGTGTGGAGGATGAAAGTGGTTGCAAAGGAAAATGGGGGACTTGGGGTGGTGGAGGTGATGGGAGGAGGGGGGGGGGGGGGGGGGGGGGGATGGGAGGTTGGGAGGTAAGGAGTTTGCCGTGAGGCAGAGTTTGTTGTACAGAGATGGAGACATCAGACACAAACGTTTCGAAGGACTGTGACAGATGACTGAATCCTGTTCTATAAAAGAATGGTAAAAGAGTTTACAGTCAGGTTTGCTAAAAGTCGCCGAAGTTACTTTATTTGGGTCGATGAAAGAAAATGTGTTTTAAAGAATGGTTGTGGTGTGTGTGTGTATGTGTGTTGTGTGGTGCGTGCGTGGCGTGCGTGCGTGCGTGCGTGCGTGCGTGTGTTGTGCGTGGGCGTGTGTGCTGTGGTGCGTGCGTGCGTCGTGCGCTGCGTGCGTGTGTGTGTGCTTGTGTGATGTGTTTGTGTGTGTGTTGTGTGTGTGTGTGTGTGTGTGTGTGTGTGTGTGTGTGTGTGTGTGTTGTGATTATTTCTTGCTCTTATTGATTGCATTAAGCCTTCACCTTTTCTTGAGAACAAAGCCACATGTTGTGGCGAGAGTGGAGAGAGAGAGAGAGTAGAGAGAGAGAGAGAGAGAGAGAGATTACGATGAGGGAGGAGAGACGTGGAGAGACAGAGAGACAGAGAGAGAGGACAGACAGCAGACAGGACAGACAGACAGATAGACAGGACAGAAGTGTGCGTGTGGAGGAAAGGGATATTAAAGCGACAGGGGGAAGAGAGGGATCTCGGTGTGGGTCAAATCGATCGGGGAGTCTCACCGGCAGCCGACGTGAAATCGATCCCATATTGCACAACGATCTTCAAGAGTGCGGTACGGTTGCTCACTTTTCTACCGCCATGTCTCAAAGTCGGACACAAGGACAGACCAGTTGAAGGCGTGCTCCCTTGGAAGAAAATGGCGAGAGGTACGGATCAGGGTAATGAGTGGGAGGTGAAGTGGCTAGAAAGATGAAAAGGGGGACTTGGAGGTGGGGGGCTGGGAGGCGGGGGGGGGGGGTTGGGGAGTGATGGTGGTGGTCGCGGAGGGACATGGTATTCCAGGAGGCGGAAACACCTTAGAGAGATGAAGTCCATCAGACACCAAACTTTTTTTCCCTCAGAACTCAGATAGATGAAAGACTGCTGTTCAACTATAGGATGTACAAGAGTTTATAAAAGGTTTCAATACTTGATGAAGTTCCTTATTTTCATTGTGGAAAAAAAAAAAAAAAAAAAAAAAACGTGGTGTGTGTGTGTGGGTGTGGTGTGCGTGCTTCCGTGCGTGCGTGCTCGTGCGGCGCGCGCACGCGCTCGTGTTGTGTGTGTGTGTGTGTGTGTGAGTGTGTGTGTTGTGTGTGAGGTGTGTGTGTGTGTGTGTGGCGTTGTGCGTGTGCGTGTGTGTGTGTTGTGTGTGTGTGTGTGTGTGTGTGTGTGTGTGTGTGTGTGTGTGTGTGTGTGTGTGTGTGTGTGTGTGTGTGCATGCGGCGCTACCGTCTTTAAAGGACACCACACATTCAAACAACAGAGAGACAGACAGGCAGGACACCACACACACCCACACACACACCACACACCCCACACACACACACACACACACACACACACACT
>CM031609.1:90294030-90304030 GCA_018398815.1 Conus ventricosus
GATGAAAAAGGGGCTTCACAATCGGATGTTATTTCTTGCTGCTCTTTTGCATACCATATTAGTAAGTCCCCCCCTCTCCCCCCCCCCCCTCTAAGTGGTAAAATGAATTGCTCAGAAACATAACAATTTAGTGTTTCCTGGTATTTATAACTTACTTGATTGGGTTTGAACTCTACATGCCATGTCTGAACGACAGATTTTAATTAAACAATACTGAAGTGTAAGCACTTAAATTAATGGAGTTATTAAAAATTTAAAACTGGTATGTCAGAATATCACATATATCATTTATATATCGAGGGTATACATAACAGTATAAACTCTTCTTCATAATATAGAGATTCCTTTCGTAATTAGTTTATTTTTTTTATAAGTACTTGTATCTCAAAAGCAACCATGAAACCACAAGCAAACCATAAATCAGATACCTCTGTTAAAAAGTGTGATAGGATATCGATCTATCTATTCTATCTATCTATCTATCTATCTATCTATCTATCTATCTATCTATCAATCTATTTATCGATCTGTCTATCTATCTATTCTATCTAGCTATCGATCTATCTATCTATTCGATCTATCTTATCTATCTATCTATCTATCTATTATCTATTATCAACAATCTCTTGGGTCATCAGTATAAAGTAACAGTCAACACAGGTTTATTAAGCTTTAACTGAGTATCTGTCATATATGATTAATTGATTTCAACCTTCTCTGTCAACATGTGAAGGACGTTTATTGTTAGAACGACGTATACATACCAGTGTTTATAGAATAACCTAATACACACTGATGTTAGAGAACACGTAAGCATTACTGCTGTTATATTTCAGACATTGTCCCCAAGACAGGACGGGGGCTGACATGGCGGTGGGAAGTAGACGCTCACACACGCACAGTTTCCCCCAGGGTTAAGGGGAAAGGAAAGAAGTGGGGAGGTGGGGAGGGGGGGTAGGGGGGAGTTGGTGGCGCGAAAGTAGGCAGACGAGGATGAAGAAGTGTCTGTGTGTGTGCGTGATCTGAGTCTACTAATGGGGCGAGGGTTGAATTGGTTTCCATTTTGCCATTGGCATTCACTCCATCTCTAAGCTCTTTGTCTGGAACGGACGTCTGGGAGTGGGGTATTGTTCCATTAGACTGGATCTCTCACTGATTACGGCTGTGATAGAAAGCCTCTTTTCTTTATGGTGGCTTTGTCTGATAAAATGGTTGTGGGTGTGTGAGTGTCGTGTGTGTGTGTGTGTGTGTGTGTGTGTGTGTGTGTGTGTGTTGTGTGTGTGTGTGTGTGTGATGTGTGTGTGATGTATATATATATATATATATATAATTATATATATATATATATATGTTGTGTTGTGTGTGTGTGTGTGTGTGCTGTGTGTGTGTGTGGGTGTGTGAGTTGTGTGTGTGTGTGTGTGTGTGTGCGTGTGTGTGTGTGTGTGTGTGATTGTGTGAGTGTGTTGTGTGTGTGTGTGTTGTGTGTGTGTGTGTATATATATATATCTATATTATATATATTGTGTGTGTGGTGTGTGTGTGTGTGTGTGTGTGTGTGTGTGTGTGTGTGTGTGTGTGTGTGTGTGAGTGTGATTGTGTGTGATATATATATATATTTATATATATTACTTATTTATGTGTGAGGGTGTGGTGTGTGTCGTGTGGGTGTGCGTGTGTGTGTGTGGGTGTGGTGTGTGTGTGGGTGTGTGTTGTGTGGGTGTAGTGCTGTGTGTGTGTGTGGTGTGTGTGTGTGTGCTATGCGTGCGCGGCTGCGCGCCTGTGTGTGTGTGTTGTTGTGTGTGTGTGTGTGTGTGTGTCGTGTTGTGGGTGTGTGTGGGTGTGTGGGTGTGGGTGTGTGTGTGTGTGTGTGTGTGTTGTGTGTGTGTGTGTGTTGTGTGCGTTGTGCTGTGTGTGTGGGTGGGTGTGTGTGTGTGCTGTGTTGTGGGGGTGCTGTGTGTGTGTGCGTGCGTGCCCGGTGCGTGCGTGCGGGCGTTCGCCGTGCGTGCGTGCGTCCGGGGTGTGTGTGTCTGGCTCTCTCTCTCTCTCTCTCTCTCTCTCTTATCTCTCTCTCTCTCTCTCTTCTCTCTCGTCTCTCTCTTCTACTGTCTCTTCCGCGCTTGCTCTCTTCTCTCTCTCTCTCCGCATTGTTCATGACCACTGGCACGTCACCGTACACACTACCGTGTGTGTGCTGTGTCGGCGACGCGCTCTCTCTCTCTCTCCCATTGTCATTACCACCCGCCCCACCGTACACACTACTCGTGGCACCAGGGGAGTTCGTTCTCTATCTCGCTCCGGCATTGTTCTTTACCATGGCTCTGCCCTCCGTACACACTACCGTGTGGGGGTGGTGTTGTTGCGCGCTCTCTCTCTCTCTATCCGCATTGGCATTACCACGGGCCGCACCCACCGTACACACTACCGTGGCACAGGGGAGAGCAGCGCCGTAGGGGAGTTAGCGTGTATCTGCAGAGAGACGAAGTATGTATCCTGATCTCTCTCCCTACCAACCCCCCTCCACTCCCAAGCATCTACACATGCGCTTCGTCTCATCCAACCTTGCCAGTCCGTAACCGGCTGGTCCTCTCCGCGGCCCATCCCCAGTACCACACCAACTGGGGGAGAAAGCGGGAGTGGTTCGACAGGGCGCTCGGACACATCCTCCATAAGGACACTTAGGTCCGAGCGTCCCGTCCATATCAGATATCTACCGGGGTAGGGCACACACTGGCAGGGGGGGCTCACTCTCATTACTGACAACCAGATTATCGGATGGAATCCATAGCCTCACCCCGCAATTGGTCCAGCTTATCCCCAGGGGCATGTTACTCCCATCTCACGACATTAGCCGGTCCCGCTTCACCCGGGCCCCTACACTCCCGCCGCCATAGGTACACCGCCTACCTCGGGGGCCTACCCTTTCCAGACTCTGGTCCCGACTATCACGGGGCACCACCCTTTTCCCAGCCACGGATGACCCGCAACTCCCTCCACCCGCGCCCGGAAAACCACGTAAGACTTTGGCCCCCGTACCCCAGACTATCTAGCCGCCGGACCTCCCTCATGGAAAGAATCGGTGTAACCACCCAGCTTCACTCCGGGCGAACTAAAACCGCTCCAAGAATCTTTAGGGGGAATTTCAGGACGTCACAGCACATACCCCCTCGGGTAAGCACTCTGCGTAAAGCAACTTTGAATCAACTGCAAGGTATGAGATCCGCACTGCCTTACATGGCGGCAGGGCCTAGCACTCAGCCCCATGTCCCGACACCTGCCTCACATAAATCGTGGAACCACAATCCGCCACGGATGCTTCCAGACACACCCACCCCCCCCCCCACCCAACCCCAGAGCCCCCGTATTACTCGGGTTGCAGCCCCGGGATTGTTGAGCCCCCCCCCCACCGGGAAACCTGGTTGTAGCGCGCGCGGAACATTTCCCCGTCGTTCTTGTCCGCTGTTGGAGCACGACATCTCCCGACTATAACCTATTTGCCCAGCCTATTGCGGTTCCCCACCTGCGATACTGACGAGTAGAGGGTGCAAGCCGCTGATGGCGCTCTGATTCGCACTATATGCTATCAGGCTCTTTTGTGGCTTCGTGTCTCCAATGAGAAAAGAATAATGCACACAAGATCTTGTAGCGGAGATGGATCGGATCGCAGAATTTCTATTGAAGAAACCTGATCGTTTGATGAGATGGGAGCTCACCCCGTCGAAATTCGAAAAGGAACGGACGACGGTATACTGATTCAGTGACACTACAACTTGACCTCTTCTGCCCTCCTGCATTGATGTTGCATTATATAGATTTTTCTATCATCACTCCGGGCACGGAGAGTTATGTCTTTAGACAGACGAGCAAGAGCGCCGATAGATATGCCTCAGAACCGCGCTGTATTTAGCACGCTGCGTCGTCCGGCACCCCGCGACCACTGTCCCCACCAAGTCTTCCTCCTCAAAATTCCTTCCCTCCACTACCACAGTCTCCTTAACCTTCCCCACAACCCCCCCCCAACCCACCCACACCCCCCTTCACCCACAAGAACCTGCAGACATAATGCTACTGACAGCCATGCTAATGCTGACCTTAGCTCAGCGGGTGAGCTTGAGTCCCCACCCATCCCATTCGTAGAAATTAACTTTGAGCCAACAGGCAACTTTCTTTTGCTAGGAGAAGGACGACTCTGTCATCAAAGGTGTGGACCTCTCCCGCTCTTCCCTCCTCTTTCAAACAGCAAATTGTCTGGTGTCAGTGGTCTGACACTTTCCCAACTCCCAGAGTGGCTAAGGTTGTCAAATGCCCACACAGACAAAACTCGACATGTTTGTCTTTCATGTGGGCATCAAACGACTGCAGACGCAATCCAAGTCGGCAGATGGCGGGCATCAGTACTGAGAGCATGGTCACAGTTTTCTCTCAGTGCAGACACATTTCCCCAAAGCGTCAATACAAGCATTGGTATCATTCCTGGGAGGGGCCGCCACCCACTGAAGGCTCTAATACATGCTAGCAACAGCAACTTGCAAGTAGCATGTGAATTTGAAAACAGAGGGTCAAAGTATACAGACCCCCACTCCCCGCCCGTTTTCCCACAGCTAGCGGAGCACCAGAATGGCTTGATACAGTGATGCAGTGCCTCCCTCCCAAGAAAGGAACAAGCCCGCATTGCAGAAGGGTTGTTCGCTCAGCACCCCCCCCATTGAGCGTGACGCAGGGAAAAGGAGAAGGCCCGCCTGCTGAAGGCAGTGTCAGGAAAACCGACCAAGTGGTTAATAAGCCCCCTCCCCACTACTACACAACAGGGAAACCCCGTCCCCAACGAGCCCACCAAACGTCTGAACCACTTCTGCTCCCCACCTCCCTTGGATGTCGACCTCTCATTCGTACCTCCCCTGATAAAACCAATCCCACCCTTGTCCTCATTCACCTGAACATCGTCCCTCCTCAGTTCTCCTATCAACCATATGGATTTGGATGACTTTCCGCCCCTAATTAAGCTAAGCAACCAAGACCCCGACCACCCATCTCTCCATTAAGTACAAAACCACTCGTCACTATCACGCTGGCAACTAGAACGTCACTGGTATATGCCACTAGGCAAATGTTCCTCAATTTCATTCATGTTACTATTCCCCCTTTTCCTCTCGCACACCTTCTTTTTGGCAGTGGCCCATACTACCTGCCTGTCCCTCTCCCCCACCCCGTATCCTCCCACGGCATCCATGCTGAAAAAAACCCTCAGGGATAATGTTCTGCTACAAGGAGAGTACACAAGCCGTAGTTACAGACTAAAGAAGTTGTGCAAAACAGGTATTGGAGTGTCAAAAATTTTTTACAAGGGTTGTGTAACTATCAGCATGGTGTTATGCAGCTTTATTGCTATATGCCCATGTGTATAATCTATAAAAAATATTAATCATTGTGTGTTCAAGGGAGAATGGGTGGGAGGAAAGGACTGTGCCCGTTGCACACAATACTAATCAGTGAGAAAAGACACAGCCTTCTGCTGTGTTGAAGAAAGACAATGGATTTAAGCTGCCTCCAATCCTCCGTCGCGACCCTGGTGCCGACGCAGCACAAAAAAATAAATAAATAACTTATTTTTTTTTAAAACCTCAACAAGCACAAAAAACTGCCTGGTGGACAATTTAACAATCAGATAGCAAGTGTGGAGATTATAACAATATTCTTTAATCCAAATTATATCTGATGAGAAATTGCGCTCCCTCTCTCTCTCTCTCTCTCTCTCTCTCTCTCTCTCTCTCCTCTCTCTCCGTTATTTATATCTGGTTTCTATTGTATCGAGTGGTTGCGTGAGCACGTAAGCAACCTCTTGTTGTGTAGATAAAACATTTGGTGAAACTTGTCACAGGTGAGTTACAATAACTCTGTAAATTTACTTATTGCCTGTGTTTCAGATTCAGTGTGATTTTGTCATTGACATTGTTTTGTTGATGCTGTTGTTTTTAATGTTGTTTTGCATTGGTTGCAAATTAGTTTTGTTTGTTGTCTTATAGTCATTGCCTTTTTGGCATTGAAGTATTGTTGTATTTTGTGTGTATTATATGGACATTGTTGTGTTTGTTTTTAAGTGTTCATCGCTATTATTGTTTAATTACACAAAAGGTACAATCATCTTCAGCCGTCAGGCCACCGGAAGAGGATTACGTATTGGGACATCTAATATAAACCATATACAAAACAAATTACAGGAGATACCCCTATACTGTCCATCAAGACAAACCTTTATATATTTGGCTTACTGAATTCAAGACTTTCAGATATTGTCCTGTTGCCACTGTCTTAAGCTCCGGCTACAATATTGTACGCAGAAGATCCCACCGAATCCAAAACTACGGGCCATATTAAATTTACATTCTTTGAAACTTAAATGCGCAACGTTTATATGAACTTGAAAGTTTGGCATTTGAAGCAGTGTGGCGAATAATCAGGTTTGGAAGGAGAACGAACCATCAAATCCGGATTTATTTGTGTATCGTAACCAGCAGAACATGTGTTTGATGGACAAGTTTACGGTCATGATGAATGCTCAGCTGCACTTGATGCTACAGAAATAATTATTTTAGGTGATTTCAACATTGATTTATTGAAATGCCAAACAACATGGTCAGACAAGACTTAGTTCGTACATCTTATCCCAAATGAGAGACATGCCCACCCGAGAAACGCCACTAGCAAAACCAGTAATGGGACCACAATCTATCTTTCTGACACATAACGTCATTGAGGAAATGTGTGCCTTTGAAGGGTTGCAGCGACCACTTTCCAGTATGGTATATTACGTGGAAAAGGAAGGGGAATTCAAAATTCCTAAAAACAGGCCACAAACATTTTCCACTTATAGATCTTTTGGACCAATTCCATGAAGATCCCGTTCTCACTGAACCTCAGGAATTCCCCTTATAAATGTTTCATTTAATTACAGGATTCCAGCGGAAAAGCGTTGAGTTTTGGCTACATACGTTTAATTCTGTTTTTGACAAGCATGCCCGCCCCACCTACCCCCCCCAAAACGGTAGAGTTAAACCATAGTGCACAACCAAAGTGGATGGACTGAGAAATACAAGCTGCTTGTTTCTACGCGGAGATCTGTTTGAACAGAAGGGGAAATCGGATATGAATTTAAAAGGCACGCATAATGTCAATTCACTCAAACGCGACAGCAAAAATGAATTTTTTTCGTGACTTGTTAGCCAACAACCAAAATTCGAAGAGTCCTTATGGAAAGCAATAAATGAAACTACGAATAAAACTTCACACTCAAAGATAAGGTCCCCATAATTCAAGATAACATCCAAATGACTCATAACAAACACTTTACAACAGTTGCAGAACACATTGTCAAAGAAGTAAAGACTACTGGACTCAAATGAACTACAAAAATTGAAAACTTTGTAATGCTAAGAACATTCGTTCAGCTCCTCCAGTTCCACCTTTGACAGTCAGTGATGTTCACCAAAGCTTGATGCCAGTGAATGCAAACAGGAAAAAGTCGTGGACTTGACGGAATTGTTGGAAAGGATTCATGAAAACCTTTCTTGCACCTGTTATATGTTGAAAACTCTTACCTACATATACAATTTATGCATTGATAAATTGTCACTTCCTGCTCAGTTCAATAAGTTGCAAATGTATACCATTTTCAAATCTGGAGACAAATCTGACCAATCGAATATAGACCTTATATCTGTTTTGCCAGTTCTTTCCAAGCCCTTGGAAAAACACATAAATAAACATCTTTGCCACATTTTGACTCATCCAAACCTACTAAATAAAAGTCAATCGGGGTTCAGGAAAAATCATTCTGGTCCATACAGCAGTACAAATCTAGTAGATCAATGGGCTAGCCATAGATTAATGAAAAATAAATATTGTGTGAGCATCTGTTCTGTGATTTTTTTCAAAAGGCGTTTGATGTAATTTGACCACAAATTGCTATGCAGGAATCTTTTATCATATGGTATAACAGGAAACCCTTCCATCTAAACTCTTCATTCCTAGAAGGACCGTCAACAAAACCGTTTGTGTTAACAAACAATTTATCAGAGAAGCTAACTATCCATCATGCGTACCCCAGGGTTCTGTGTTAGGCCTGTTGCTGTTCTCGTTTATATAAATGTCTCACTCTTTATACTGAGATCATGTGACACTCTTTTGTGATTGATCCGACTGTCCCTACAACGTAGTCAAGTTAGTAGCTGTTTCAACCTCATTACAGAAGAATGTGTATCTTAAAGTAATTGGTGCATGTAATTCACATGTCACTGAAATCCTAACAAAAACATAACTAATGCTGATAACACACTAGGCTCAAGGAAGACAAAACATAACCACACAGCCTCCATTGTTCTTTATCAATAATCTGGAATGTGAAATGGTGGATAGCCATCGAGTTCTAGGCGTTATGTTGATATTAATTCTCTTGGTCTTATCACTTCGCAGTTTATGTAAATCAATATCCAGACAAACATATCAGCTGTGCAGGATTAAGCATTTCTTAAACCTTTCATGTCAGGATATTATTCCTAACTTGCATCATATTCTCTTTTCTCAATCAATTATTGTTCACATTTTGATTTGCTAGTGCTAAATGCCATGAAACTCTTACGAGTGTCTTACAAAAGAGCACTTAAAGCTGTTTATTAAAATCGCTCTCCAGTCTTACTTAAAAGGGGATTATACTAAAGCAGGGGCCTTCCGCTGAAAGAATTGTTTGCTGTCAACAAATGTTTGTTAATTGCAAAAATTGCGTCGGCGTTAGCACCACAATACTCTTCAGTCTAGATTTAACAAAAAACCGAGGGATTCAACCAAATTCAGGTTCCCACACCTAGAATTAGATTCTATTTAAATCAAGCTATCATACTCTGGTAGTGTGGTTTGGAATTCCTGCCACTATAATTTCCGATGACCCAAAAATGCAGAATCCTTCAGGGAAAAAACTAATTACCACATTTCACAGAAGGTCATTACTAGTAGGGATAAAATAACATATACCAGAGCACCCCCCCCCCTTTTTGTTTTGCTGCATATTAAACTGATTACGCCGCTTCCTTTCTTATACCAGATATGATATATTGAAAGATATGGTTACATTGGTTTGTTAATGACTGTAATATATCATGATGATTGAATGTAGTTGATCCACTGATTTTATTGATGCATTGTCACTAACTTGATTGATGTCCTAATTATTTTGATTTATTGATAGCATTGTATCTATTTGATGATAAAATGCGTGCCTGCCCTGGTAACTGTAGATTATTTGAGGTATTGTTGCTTGTTTTTCAAATTTTATAGTAATGTTTAGTATATATTATTTGGATGAAAGAAAAGGAAAGATCATTCTCTCTCTCCTCTCTCTCTCTCTCTCTCTCTCTCTCTTACTCTCTCTTCTCTCTCCTCTCTCTCTCTTCTCTCTCTCTCTTCAGTATTTACGGCTGCGTATTGATGTATTGGTCACTAAGTTTACTAATTTTTGTTTTGGGTTCAGTGTATGAAACAGTTCAAGAAGAAGAAGACGGGAAAGATGGAGGGGGTGGGGGGGGGGGGAGAAAGATTATGATGGCATATCTCTCTCTCTCTCTCTCTCTCTTCACACTCACACACACTCACACACACACTCAACACACACACACACACACACACAACACAACACACACACACACACACTCACACACACACACACACACACACACAACACACACCAAAAGAGCGCGCGTGCGTGCGCGCCATGCCCGCGCGCTTGACGCGCAACACGCAACACATACAACACCCATGAGAATGACGCGTTAGACTATTGACGCTCAGGACCTTTATTGTTGTAACTGATATGGATTGTAGGTACTGCTCGTTTCTTGTACTTGCCTTGTAACATATGAATACCATTGTTAAAAGAAATCAAACAAAACAAACAAAAAAGTTGATTATTAGATGCATTTGTGTTGTCTAATTATTATCCTTAAGCAGCTTGCCT
>CM031609.1:90310636-90313136 GCA_018398815.1 Conus ventricosus
TAATGGTAGCAATGTCATCCACAGCAATGTCCTCACACATCTAAGTACTGATAAAATGTCACTAAGAAGGAGAAGAAGAAGAAGAAGAAAAAAAAGAATTAGCAAGACTCCTGTAAACAAAAGATGAAAGAGACAATTTACTACAGAACCACCGATAGAGAAGAGAGTAGACAGAAAACGAAGAGGAAAATATGAGGAGGAGAGGGAGAATGGAAATAGATTGTGTGTGTGTGTGTGTGTGTGTGTGTGTGTGTGTGTGTGTGTGTGTGTGTGTGTGTGTGTGTGTGTGTGTGTGTGTGTGTGTGTGTGTGTGTGTGTGTGTGTGTGTGTGTGGTGTGTGTGTGTGTGTGTGTGTGTGTGTGTGTGTGTGTGTGTGTGTGGTGTGTGTGTGTGTGTGTGTGTGTGTGTGTGTGTGTGTGTGTGTGTGTGTGTGTGTGTGTGTGTGTGTGTGTGTGTTGTGTGTGTGTGTGTGTGTGTGTGTGTGTGTTGTGTGTGTGCTAGCGTGCGTGCGCGCGCGCCTGTGTGTGTGTGTGTGTGTGTGTGTGTGTGTGTGTGTGTGTGTGTGTGTGTGTGTGTGTGTGTGTGTGTGTGTGTATGTGTGTGTGTGTGTGTGTGTGTGAGAGAGAGAGAGAGAGAGAGAGAGAGAGAGAGAGAGAGAGAGAGAGAGAGAGAGAGAGAGAGAGAGATAACGATAACGATAACGATAACGATATTTTATTCAAGAAAAGGCCAAAGCCCCATTTGAAGGGGAAATATGCAAAACTAAATGAGAACCTTTCACGCACTTTAGTGTACATAAACAGTATAAAACATATGCCTGGTATTTATATGAGTTACAATAGCATCATACTGTATCATATTATAGTACTCCGCCGTTTAAATGACTTATACAGAGAGAGAGACAGAGAGAGAGAGAGAGAGAGGAGAGAGAAGAGAGAGAGAGAGAAGTAGAGAGAGAGAGAGAGAGACTCAAGACTCAAAACTCAAATGATTTATTCATAAAGGCCAAAGCCCCTTAGAATGGGGATATACATTGTGATTCATGTCGCATACTGACACTAGCTTCATCATGTTACATAAACACTTCGCATCTGGAATGCTTTATACAAGTAAATAGCAAATTGTCTAATAGTATGTTCATTAGATGATGACATTAGCAAGACCAATTTGAAAAGACAAGGATTCTTGAAATATTTTTGTGGTAATGAATTGCTCTCTGAAGTCTCTTAATCGTGGACACGTCAATACACAATGAACTTCATCTTCTTCCGGATTTTGGCATAATGGACAAATTAGATTTTTGTCACATGATTGTCTATAACGAAAATGATGAGTAGCAATATCAGACACACCGAATCTGAATCTAGTCATGATGCGCTTTAGTTGTTTGTCCATCTTCATCGATATATATACAGGTAAACAGCGTAAATGACTGAACGTTCTATATGATTCAAATCTATCGCTGTTTAGCACATGATAATTCCAATTTTGCCAACTACAATCAATCAGTCTTTCACGAAATACCCGAATAAAAACATTCATATCACTCACACCTTGGTTCATCCATACAAAGGTGAAACCATATTCACAGAGTTTCATCCTCACCTTGGTCACCCAGTTTTTCTTACCTCTATTGTCTAAGTCTAACAACATTCTATACGCTTTGAGCGGTAATCTGTGCTCCTGCATCTGAACAATTTTTAACCAATATCAGATACATTTAACAACAGAATTCAAACTTATAGGATGCCTTGCTGTTTCACCATATACTAAGTCGTTCAGAGTGTGCAAAGATACACCAAGAAATTTCTTAAGAGCAAAAAGATGAATTTTTTCACAGTGCACAGCGGCAGCATCAAGGCCCCATATTTCAGCTCCATACTGTAACATAGGTTGAATCTGGCAATCGAACAATTTCAAAAACAGAGTAAGGGAATCGTTCTTTAGCAATGATGATTTTTTTCAAAATGCACAATAATGGATATTTCGCTCTACTTGCTAAATCCTTGCAAGCAAAGGCAAAACTCAAACGTGTGGAGAAGTAGATACCCAGATACTTATAAACATTAACAACAGGCATTATAGATCCGTTGTATGTCCATCTTTCTCTCGCTGCAAGATACCCACCCTTCCTAAATACAATTATATTGCTTTTGACGGGTTGACTTTTAACTGTAATGAAGCAGCGACACCTTGTAAAATGTTTAACTGAGTTTGTAATCCTATCACTGTTTCTGATAACAAGACCACATCATCAGCTAAAAGGAGAATGAAAATTTTTCTAGAGCATCGTTTATGAAATGTGCACCGTGCCTTCCACGACGTATCATTTCCTGTGTCAATTCATTAATAAATAAAGAAAACAAGACAGGACTGCAGACATCGCCCTGTTTCACACCAGAAGTACATTTAATGTACTCTGTCAAACCTGCACCAGATCACACTCTTGCCTTCACACACTCATACATACTTATAACACATTTATAAAGTTTCCATGAAC
>CM031609.1:90327250-90329750 GCA_018398815.1 Conus ventricosus
ATCGTTCATGCAATACTCTGTAATATTCATTTCCAGATAACACTTTAAAACAAAGAAAGAAAGAAAAAAAAAGAAAGAAAGAAATATAAAAGAAACCACCGAATTACGTTAGTCAGCAGAGCGAAGCATCAGTCAGTCCACGCACACTTTTTTTTTGGGCCAACATCTGGTTTCACAGCACAACAGCGACACCTGCCTCCAAACACACCTCTGCCCAAACACTTCACTTCTCCCAACTCTTTTCATTGAGCCCCCGTGAAGCATTTGCATGGAGAAAGACTAGTTTTCCTTTTTTTGTGTGTGTGAAGTCACAGACAAAAGATACAGGGTGAAAAAGCGCAGCTTTCAATTTCACGTCTGTCAAAGGATCCTGGTATGAGCTGGCTAGCACGCGCTGAATCCAGTTTACCCGGTTGAATGAACTTAACTCCTGGCTGGAAATGCCTCTCTTTTGTCTGTCGTTTTCTTGAGAGAGAGAGAGAGAGAGAGAGAGAGAGAGAGAGAGAGAGAGAGAGAGAGAGAGAGAGAGAAGGCGGTGAAGGGATGAGAAAAGGGATGGGGGGAGGGGGGAGGGGAGGAGGAAGTTATGCTCTATCTGGTGTGTGGTCCTTCCGATATATATCTTTGTCATTGTGTGCATGCCTTTTAATCTGACTGTTGTTTTTTTAATTTTCTGCTGAGTCATTTGATCCCCACCCACCCCCCCTCTCTCTCTAAATAGAGAGAGAGAGAAAGAGAGAGAGAGAGAGAGAGAGAGAGAGAGAGAGAGAGAGAGAGAGAGAGAGAGAGAGCAGAGAGAGAGAGTGAGTGAGAAAGAGACAGACAGACAGTGACATACAGAGATACAGAGAGAGACAGACAGGCAGACCAAGAATATGAGAGAGAGAGAGAGAGAGAGAGAGAGAGAGAAGAGAGAGAGAGAGAGAGAGAGAAGAGAGGAGAGAGAGAGAAAGAGAGAGAGAGAGAACGCATCATAAGCATTCTGTCTTCCACCAAAGTAGGCCATCACGCCACAGAAGATCGCAGGAGCACTTGCCAGAAATGCAATTTATTCTCCTGAAAAGTCATGAGCACTACCTGTCACACTGAGTTTCCAAGCTTTGGCTGGATGGCCTGCTAAAGGCTCACACGAGATGATGGGTCTCTTTCACGTATTATGGGCGATTTAAATAGACAGAGAGATAGATAGATAGATAGATAGAGAGAGAGAGAGAGACAGAGAGAGAGAGAGAGAGAGAGACAGACAGACAGACACACAGACACACAGACAGACACACGGACAGCTCATACAGATAGATAGATAGATAGATAGACAGACGGACGGACGGACGGACGGACGGACGGATAGATAGATAGATAGATAGATAGATAGACAGATAGATAGATAGATAGATAGATAAGTAAGTAGACTGATAGAAAGTAGCTAAATAGACAGATAGACAGACAGACTCATGGATAGTTACGCAGACAGACTGTCACAGTGGTGGGGCTGCGACGGTTCAGCCTGCTCTCCCGGGACACAGCCACACGCGCACCCGATCCAGCAACTCACAGGAAGGGTAAAATTTTAACGATAAATCAATTTATTAACGAATGGAAAGGTGTATGTGTGTATGATGTGTATGACAATGTCCTTCCGCATATAGTCCCTTTCTCTAGGGAACTTCCAAAGTACAAAGCAGTCACTTATCTTTACACTTTCTTCAGTGGTGGAAGAGTCTCAGTGATGTCAGGGGCTTCAGGGGCTTATTGGTCACACATCAGGGCTGCTGTCGTTCACAAGTCCTCAAGCGCGCAGAATTTTCATTAGCACGTTGCACTGGGATGTGATGAACAGGATCGATTTTGCACGATGAGAGGTGATGTGATGAGGGGTATGAAGAAGCTCCAATAAGCGAAGAATAATGATGAGAAGAAGACACCTGAAACAGGAGCGACCTGTGCGAGACTTCCATCAAGTATAGATCTCGGATGCCCAAACGCGGTAAAAGTGTGTTCGTATATTATGAACATGACAACAGTGATACAATACAAACACCGATGACCACATCCTAATGTGTATGCAAATGTATGCACATGTCTAATTGGGCACAGTGATAACAAAATATGGATAGTGGGATGACACACACAATGATTAATGTCATCCGTGCCCCTCCAGGGAGCGCGCGATCCCCCAGCAATTGAATCGCAATTAAAACATGAAGATAACCACTGAAATAAGTAGCGCTATGCACTAATCCACGTCATGCATTCATAATGTGATATCGATATAATTACTAATAGCATCATGGATCCGCAGCTAAATCGTGCGACATACTTCGCACTAACTATACGCACTCCTCGAACTATAAACGATCTTCGACCTTCTTTATTTTCGATAATAGAAATACAGAAGCATAAATCAATCTCTTACTGATAACTGTGTGCAGCGCCTGCTGGATCTAGGCCGTTGCGCACGTCCTGGACAACCTCAGGGTCACCAGACGGTCGCCCACCAGGT
>CM031609.1:90354750-90394823 GCA_018398815.1 Conus ventricosus
GAGACAATCCGCATTGATATCTGAGTCACCATTGTCGATTCAGCGTCACGCGTGCGACTGTATTTTGCACGGTTATGTCACGCTGCCCGCTATCACTGCCACTTATTGTCTTTGCTTGTCACACTCGATACGAGATGAACAACGGATTACTAGTTTGAAAATGAAGTCACAGCAGGCAAAAACTGAAAAAAAAAAGAATAATTAGTGAGTCCGCCAAACAACTGGGACAAAAAATGACAAGACGAAACACAACGTGTGTGACCTCTTAGGTCTTTTTCAGGCGACATAAACAACGTGTGTGACCTCTTAGGTCTTTTTCAGGCGACATAAACAACGTGTGTGACCTCTTAGGTCTTCTTCAGGCGACATAAACAACGTGTGTGACCTCTTAGGTCTTTTTCAGGCGACATAAACAACGTGTGTGACCTCTTAGGTCTTCTTCAGGCGACATAAACAACGTGTGTGACCTCTTAGGTCTTTTTCAGGCGACATAAACAACGTGTGTGACCTCTTAGGTCTTCTTCAGGCGACATAAACAACGTGTGTGACCTCTTAGGTCTTCTTCAGGCTACATAAACAACGTTTAGGACAATGAAAACGAAGAACGAGCAAACATGTATCTGCTAGGACGGGGTCAATGGGAATTAATGATGATGATGATGATGATGATGATGATGATGTTGATAATGATGATGATAATAATAACAATGATGATAAATAATAATGATAATAATACTAGCAAGAAAGGATTTCTATACCTTTTGGTGACGATATGACGATAATAACTGTAGTATTAATTAACAGTGACTATACAAACAGAAGAGAAGAAAAGAGTAGCATCGTCTGTAACACTTCTGCCACTGTAACCATGCTGTTCCATAATCCTCTACTGTAACCATGCTGTTCCATAATCCTCTTACCGTTCTCCGTTTGTTGCATTGCGCCGAATTCGAAATGATACATGATTTTTCGTTTTCATTGTCCTGAATGTTGTTTATCTTACTTGAAGAAGACCTGCAATGTCGAAACGTGACGTGTCTAGTCTTTTAGCATGTTTATCCATGTTGACTGGCGGATTAACAACGATGTCCTTTAAAGAAAATTACAAAACCTTTGGGTCTCAGTCTGACGATGCACAGTGCAAATGATAGCCGCCAACCGGAAGCTATTATTAGCTCGAAATCTCGCGTCTTAATGCCCAGCCCTTCCCAAACAGCTCGTGCAGACTCACTCTGGGCAGGTGGATAAGATCGGAAGGGTAAATTAGGGGAAAAGGTGACAGACAGATCAGTAGTTTAAACAGCTAATAAACGGCCAATATAGCAGCTTGTTAACTGCTTTCCTGTTTACACTTCCTCTCTGACGTAAATTGTGAAGAAAAAATATGAGCAAACACAACATAGCATTCTAAGAAAGTGCACTTACTTCACATAAGAAATATTTTCCGAACGCGTTTTCCCATCTGGGTGATAATATGTCAAGCTAAAGGACGAGGATGGACACAAGAAAAAAAGAAAAACAAAAAGAATGACGAATGTTATTGAGCCAAAAGCAATTAGGTTTTCTTTGTGTTAGCTCGATCTGGGTGCCTGATAATTATCCATGGAGCATTATTTTTTCGTTGATTTGTTTCTGTGTTTGTTTGTTTGTTTCATTTTTTTCCTTCTTTCTCTTTTCTTTTGTTTGTTTGTTTATATATCATCAACGCTGTTGCCTGTGACCTCATAAACAATGCTTGTTGTTTTGTTGTGATCGAAAAAGGGTTAAATTGTGTTCCTGTCCTGAATATGTATTCTCTTACACATTTATAATCCATTCATCGATTGATTTCTTTTCTTTCTTTGTGATGTTTGTTTGATATCATATTCGCTGTCTACCATAATTATTCAGCCGTTCGTTGATTGCATTTTACTTTTCAAAATCTGGATGTAAATCAAGATTCCACACAGTCAGGGGAAAAGAGATGCGAGGGGGTTAAACTGGACTCGTTATTTGATTTATGTTTAATGTGCATGCCATCGACCGAAACAAATGAATAAACAAATAGATAGGAAAATTAAACACACACACACACACACACACACACACACACACACACACACACACACACACACACACACACACACACACACACACACACACACACACACACACAGCCAACCACACAGATTCATAAATGAATAAGTAAGTTAAAAAAAAAAAAAGGAAATAGCGAAATAAGTGAAATACAGAAACAGATAAATACATAAACAAATAAATGAACGAATATACATGACTAAATACATAAATAAATAAAATGAATAAATGAATACAGACGCAAAGACATTCAAATCTTACTTGATTCTCCGCAGAAGACTCAGTTACCCATAATAATAATTATGTGTGTGTGCGTGCGTGCGTGTGTGCGTGCGTGCGCGCGCGCGCGCGCGCGCGCGCGCGCGTGTGTGTGTGTGTGTGTGTGTGCGCGCGCGAGTTTGTGTGCATGTGTGTGTGTGTGTGTGTGTGTGTGTGTGTGTGTGTGTGTGTGTGTGTGTGTGTGTGTACGTAGGTGTGGAAGTGTGGGTGAATGGGTGGGTGTTTGCGTCCATGCGCCCGTGCGTCTCTCTCTCTCTCTCTCTCTCTCTCTCTCTCTCTCTCTCTCTCTCTCCTCTCTCTCCTGCGATTCGAATTCGGAAGACGACTGTGTCAAGCAGGAACACAGGATCATGGCAGCAGAAGAACGTGTAAAACTGGCCCACCTGCAGAAAGGAAGACGTGTCAACAACACACAACACGCCGAGATTCCAGCACGTGCTCTACGACAGTTGCACGCTCTCCTTGGCCTGGTCCATTTCTACCTGGGGTGACGGTCTTTTGATGATCTGATTGTGCTCACATATGTGAGGGGACGTGCAATCGTATGCGTGTGTTGCTGGCGGGGGAAGAGGGGGGTGGGGGTGGGGGGAGGACAGGGAAAGACCATATTTTTTTTTTGTATGTGAGATGAGACGCCATTTATTGCAATCTCTTACTGGAAGTGGTTTAGAAAATGACTGTAAAAGTTTGTGTCGGTAATCATAGATATAAGAGAACATGTCACGCAATTTTTAGACTGAATTTTGCTCACTGATTATTTATGGAAACTTTTCTTCTTCTCCTTCTCATTGTTTTTTTTTTGTGGTTCTTTTTCATTTAATGGATCTCTCTCTCTCTCTCTCTCTCTCTCTCTCTCTCTCTCTCTCTCCTCTCTCTCTCTCTCTCTCTCTCTCTCCTCTCTCCGGTATTCTTTCCCTCGAATGTTTTTCTTTCGCCTTTGTTTTATTTGTTCTTTTGCTTTCTTCCACTCATTTTCTATTAGTGTACGGGGAGATAAGTGTTGCCGAGACTCGGAAACACGCAGAAGACCTGTTAACAATTGGACAGGAATATAATCTTGGAGACGAAAGAAGTCCTGAAATTGGCTGTTGACACGATAGTGTGGAAGGAGGGGGATAGGGGTCGAATTCTGTAGAGGAAAATATTATGTAAACGTTGTACATTTGGTGAGTAATTGGTTATAATGCACACAAGAAATAACTTTCTGTAAAATTCTTTACGAAAAAAAAAATGAAAGAAAGAAAGAAAGAACCAGATAAAAAGTCTGACACGCTCTTGTCGTTTCGGACAATTATTTTCTCCAACAGAAATGTTTGCTTGTCACGCAACGTCTGCATTTTATGGGGAGGGGAAAAAAGCTATTATCGGTCTTTTTTTCCCCTGAGAAGGAAGTTAAAACCATAATCAAATAAAACAAGTTTATCCATTTCTTTTTTTTTTTTCGACCTCCTCTCCAACTACTCTCTCTCTGTCTCTCTCTCTCCCTCCACACGCAAACACACACGTGTGTGTGTGTGTGTGTGTGTGTGTGTGTGTGTGTGTGTGTGTGTGTGTGTGCGTGCGCGCGCGTGCTTGCGTGCGTGCGCGTGCTTGCGTGCGTGCGTGCGCGCGCGCGCGCATATGTGTGTGTGTGGGGGGGGGGGGGGGGGGGGGGATAATGCTATGATGGTGTCCGGGGCTCCTCACCTTGTAAAAACTATAAAGTACAGTGTTAACCGATGACGGCGGTAAAATCCAAGGATACAAACAGCAGTCTTTTCATCATTGTATTTTGACAAAGGTGATCTATATACTTATATGTTTTAATACCAATCTTACTAGTAGCCCCCCCCCCCCTTCCTTTGTCCCAATTCCCCCCTTTATATATGGATTACCTCCCCTCACCCTCCTGTATCCACCATAATTGTACGCACATGATTTTATGTATGAAATGTATGTAAAGTATTCTCAGTTTTGTGACACAAATGCACCCCTGTATGGCACCCCTACCCGCGTGTGTAATGCACCCGTTTCCTCTCCCCTCCGATGACATTTGCATTAAGCAGTACTTATCATGCTGTACATTTTGACACCCCACCTTTTCTCTTTTTCCCTTCGACAGCTAATCTGCTTCCCCACCCCTCTTAGGATGCTCCATTTTTCGTTTCCCTTCTTTTAACGTGCTTAACCGCCTTTTACCCCCCCTCTCTCTCTCTCTCTCTATATATATATTATCCCTCCTCCCCGGCGATTCTATAACACCGGTTACCTTTTGCATAGTAACTATGCTTTCACAAACCAGAGGACATGTTCCTCCATCATTGATAGCGATGTTATTCAGATGCGTTTGTAAATGTTTCTTGCTCTTAAACTTCGAGTTGTCCTTATCATCACCCTTCTTCAAGAGAGAGTAAATAGAATCATAATGGGAATAAAGTAAATGCAGGCCGACAATTCGTGTGTCGTTCTTTAAGGACTTTACAAATAGGGATGGGAAATATGGGTGATAAAACTAAAAATCGAGAAACTATACTTTGAGCGTGGAATCCTTAACTTCCAAAATTGTCATTTGTCCTTTGGACGCATTTACTCATATCGCCTCTTCTGAAACGTTTTGTTCACACGGTTGAGCTTATTGAAAAACATCACGGTACACAATGCGGTTTCTTGTCATCAAGTAGTAACAAACCACAGTTGATAACTCTGTGGTATTTTCACCACAAAGGTGTGCATAAACAGAATCTAACAGCATATCAAAGCAGCCAGTACAAAGTAGGAAGCAAAACGACAAGAAAGTGCAGTAAGGAAATAAGTTACTGATAAAAAGAAAAAAAATCATTATTTACGCCGTACTAAATTAGACGACAAATTGGAGCCTATGCTTGAGGAGCCATTAAGGATGCAAGGGAGGTAAAAAAAAATGTCAGCGGTCAGAGTGGTCAGCACTGTTGTTTGATAACTCAAGCACTGTCAGCCACATGATTGCTGACGGCAGTTAGGAATTGTGCAGAACAGCCTTTAGTTGGTTCTCCTAAGAGAGGCCATCTCCACTGACTGCTAGCAATATATGTTCAACAATATTGTAGTAGGGGAAACAACTGCATTCTAACAATTCACCTATATTTACTTCAAAGGCCTGGCAAAGTTCTTTACAAAAATAAAGGGTCTATGCGTGCGCCTGCGCGCATGTGTATGTGTGTGTGTGGGGGGGGGGGGGGGGGGGGGGGGATGGTGAGGGTAGGGGTGGGTGGGGGTGGGAGGGTGTATGGATGAAAGATAGGAAATCAGATTGAAAATTCTGGTAAAGTATATTTTAGACATAACATATTTCACTAGCAGCATACGGGGACCTTTGTAATCCTCTCTCTCTCTCTCTCTCTCTCTCTCTCTCTCTTCTCTCACGCACATTTCAGCGCATGCGCATGGAAATGTAAGCATCCCACTTGTTTACCCATTCAAACACACACACACACACACACACACACACACACACACACACACACACACACTCACACGCACGCGCACGCGCGCGCGCACACACACACACACACACACACACCACACACACACACACACACGCGCGCGCGCGCACGCGCACGCAAACACACACACACATATATATATATATATATATATATATATATATATATATATATATATATATATATAGAGAGAGAGAGAGAGAGAGAGAGAGAGAGAGAGAGAGAGAGAACTATATATTTGGAATCCTCACCCAACCCTTTCTTCCGTCCCTCTCCCTCTCCTCCCACCCACCCACCCCACTTCCATCTGTCCTTTCCCTCTCTTATCAGCATATCCACCCATTCGCCCTCCATGATTTTATTTATTTATTTTTTTGTATTTTTTTTTTGGGGGGGGAGGGTGTGTGTGTGTGTGTGTGTGTGTGTGTGTGTGTGTGTGTGTGTGTGTGTGTGTAAATCCCACCGATCTGCGAAAAGTGTTTGTCTTTCATTCAGTATGATTAATGTTTAGATGTTTCGGAGATGGTGATAGTGAGGGGATGGGGGGGGGTTGTTGTTTTCCAATGACAAAACATGGAATGTCTTAAAGAATCGTATCCCTCGCACTCACCATCTTCCCTCTTCCCGACGACTCCATTATTTGGACACACACACACACACACACACACACACACACACACACACACACACACACACACACACACGCACGCACGCACGCACGCACGCACACATAGACGCACGCACATACAAACACATACACATGGACACCGCGTAGAGACAGACAGACAGGCACACACAGACACACGCGCGCGCGCACACACACATACATACACAGACACACACGCGCGCGCGCGCTCGCGCACACACACACGACCAGTCATAGCATGTTTGGACACCAGATTACGTAAAACCCCACACAGAGACGTACATCTGATTCGTTCCTGTGTTGATCGAAATTAGACGCGCGCGCGCGCGCGCGAGTGTGTGTGTGTGTGTGAGAGAGAGAGAGAGAGAGAGAGAGCACAACTTGAAGTTTTTCTCTATGTCAGGTAGAGCTGTTTTCCCGACTATCTGAATCTTAACTTTCATTTTTGCTCTGAGCTTGAAAATTATTAATAATGATTTCAACATTAGGACTTTTTTTTTCCCGCACGGTTTTGAATGCGTTTTTTTTTATTCATGAAGTTGCTATTTATATATTCATTCAATTATAATTAATCTGTTTGTTTTTGTAATCGTGAGCTTTTTTTTTTTTTTTTTTGAGAAAAAAAAAAAAGGGGGGCAGCAGAGGGACATCCGGAGTCATGAACCGGGTGTGGCCCAACCTCCCTAGAGTGTCAGGAGATAAGGGCCGAAACACTTGCTTGAAGGGGGCTTCTCTTCTGAGGACTCTCTGCTGCCACGCTCTCCACGAGTTTCTTTCTACTACTTAATCTGTTTGTTTTAGTAATCGTGAGCTGGGTGACATGGCTGAAAGAATTTGCACCTGCCTATGCTTACGTCGTCACACAACACTTTGTGTTTTTCTAGGTGACATTCGCAGTGCCAAGTAGTTTACACTCTTTAGAGTAATAAGCAATTTCAAATTGAAAGACAGTCGGCAATCGCATCAAACGCCGTGCTTTTCGATTATTTCGGCGAGAAAATCTCGTTCAGCGAGAAGGTGCCAAGACGTGAAAGTCGTGCATATCTCTCGGGCGAAGAGCGCTAAGTGAGCGCGTGAGAGTTTGTCGTATCACGTGATCACCCGGCATCCAATCATTGTAAAATAAGTACGTTTTACCTTTAACAAGAATTGTTAGTGTGTCAATAAATTTGTTGTTTGGCGTCTCACTAACAACTCTTGTTTTATAATTTGTTTAGATTTCCGCTTACTGGCAACTAACTCACTTTGAAACTAAGTACGATTTATTTTGTCGTGTCACGTGATCATCCGGCATCCAATCAGTGCAAAATAAGTGCGTTTCAGGTTTTGTCTTGTCGCGTGATCATCCGGCTTCCAATCAGTGTCTGTCATCGGAGCGAAGTGGCAAAGAGTGCTCCGCTGTACGTTGTTGCTCTTACGTGTTGGAAGCGAGACGTAGCCGGTAAGTTTAATTCAAACTCGCTAGCACTGTCCCCACTTCTATTGACTAAAGTGCTTAAATAGAGTATAATACGCTCATCGTATTGAGGAAAAAGAAACACCCGAAGGTGCTGGGGAGAACCCAGAGAAGCACTAGAGTAGAGTATAATAGAGTATAATACGCTCATCGTATTTGATATTGGCATGTTTTCTTCGATGGTTATCCTTTCTACATGCTGCTAAAGAGGTCTGTGATTCACCACTCTCAATACTTTAAGGTTTTTCCGAGTTTCCGTTGGAACAGCAAAGACGGCTGGGCGCAGTAACTTTTGAGAAGGCTTGGATTTGTTAAGGGAACATTTTCATTAAGTACCTTTAGATTCCACTCAGTCCGCTACCATATTTTGACAGACGGAAACACAAAAACAACCGCGAACACATACCGACACCCAGTGCCTTTTCCGACAAAGTCGAACAGCCCGACAGAATCGGTCCCTGTTTAGCTGCATGATCTCTGTTCCCTCCCCCCCCCCTCCCCCAACACACACGCGCACGCGCGCGCGCACACACACACTCGCCCCACCAAACCTACTCAGTTGCTTGGTCCTCACGAGCTGAAGGGATTGATCCTCTCAAATTTGGACATAGGTGTTTTCTGAGTACTTCCCCCCCCCCCCCCCCTTCTCCATCATCCGCTCCGCTCACAACATCCAAGTGCAGATTTCCGAGCTTAATCGTCCACTAGATTTTCTTACAAAATCAGTTGTTTTTTTTTCCTATGTTGAAAATTCCATCGGTCATCCGTTATCAGAAGCAATGCAATTGATTTCTTTCATTCAACAGGTCTTCACATATCGGATGAAAACGTGGATGTAGTTTGTATTTCGAAGATTAAAAGAACGGTCGCATTCACGTTTTACGGCCAGAAAAAACACATGCAACCCAGTCCTCTTCGAACCCACCTCTCCTCCTCCACCCACCTCGAAACTTTTACTTCACCCGTACCCCGTTTTGATTTGCGGCAAGATTCCGTTTTGTATCCCCCATTCCAGAACAAAAGCCGCTTTCTGTTCCACATCAGAAACAGCTGGTCGCGGAAGATATTGAGAATGCTAACAAAAGAAAAAGAAGAAAAAAAAAACAAAGCTGTTCAGTCGCCGCATTTCAGTTGATGAATGTTCGCCTTCTTCTGACATAGGTCCTGCAACAGGGGAAGGGCGTCTTTTACCCCCCCCCCCCCTCCCCCTTCCCGCTCCCAATTCCCTCCCTTCTTCCTGCTTTCCTTCACTGCAGCTCTTCTGATTTAAACAAACACGGGTAAGGCTAGGCCAGCAGAACGTCATTTGTCTCCCAGAGAGAGGTGCAAGAGAAGTCTACGCACGATTTCCCACAGGCTTGTTCAGTTTGTGCCGTGTCACCAGCCCTTAAGTTAAAATGCGTAATGAGCCTGTACGTCATGTAACACGCCTTTTTGAAGGCCTGCCAATTGAAGCGGAGTTTCTGCCCAAGACTGGGGACAATGACTTTGGGCTCGAGATATTACAGACCAGAGGTACGACCGCCGTTTTGAGGATTTTTTTGTTGTTGGGAAAAACCCTAAGAATCAGTTGCGTTGTAGGAGTTCTGTCGTTTGTGAGTAGGTAAGGATAATGTCGGTCACCTACGACCAAGACAGCCCCTCCTTGTCGTTGCTCATGGCTCGTGTATCGCCTCCAGACCCAAACTATTAGATTTTCAGCTTATCTGTTTTTGAGTCGGGATTTGCATTCTAAACCTTCAACACACGTTGGTGAATGTTTTCTGTCCCCAGTGGTCAATCTTCGCATTAGTTATCACCGTGTTGCATTCTAAACCTTCAACACACGTTGGTGAATGTTTTCTGTCCCCAGTGGTCAATCTTCGCATTAGTTATCACCGTGTTGCATTCTAAACCTTCAACACACGTTGGTGAATGTTTTCTGTCCCCAGTGGTCAATCTTCGCATTAGTTATCACCGTGTCTTGGCGTTATATTCAGCGTACTGCATTTAATATTGCACTCAATCTAGCATTAGCATCAGAATTTGCTTATAAAACATTTTGAAATAACCTTGTAGTTTTGAGCTAACCTGGCTAATTTATCCGAAATCTGTAAAGAAACTTATTTTTCGGACTTCAGGCTTGCAGCGATTCGTTTCGTCACGTTCCTAAGATGGAACATTTTCAAACTATAATTAAGTAGCCCTTTTACATATTTTGAATACCTTTTTTCCCTAGTGTATTCACCAAGGGAAGATACCCAAAACATGTCTATTCTTTCTAAGTCCAGCTTCAAGGTCAAAAGGCATAGTATTGGAAAATGTTGACATTTCTGTGGATGGAATAAGAAAAAAACCAAAAAACCTTCAATCTCTAAACCCTACCTAATAAGGCATGTGGTCCGGATGCCATCCCATCGAGAGTACTGAAAGAGGTAAATGAGGAGATGGCCTTCCCACTGTACATACTCTTTTCTAAATCTGTTAAAGAAATGATAGTACCTTCAGATTGGAAAACAGCTACAGTTAGTCCAGTATTCAAAAAAGGCACAAGAACGCATCCAGGAAATCATAGACCAGTGAGTTTAACATGCATTATATGCACAATTTTAGAATCATTTATTAGAGAGGCTATTATTAAACATATGGCAGAAAATAAATTATATGCTGTGTGTCAACATGGATTTCGTGCAAAAAGATCTTGTGTGACTCGACTTTTAGAAGTGATGGAAGACTTCACAAAGAAGATAAAGGAGAGAATATAAATGTATTGTATTTAGACTTTAGAAAAGCATTCGATTCGGTACCACATGAAAGACTCTTAAAGAAATGTCTATGGAATAGTAGGAAATGTACTTGGTTGGGTTAGACTTATCAAAAAGAACTCGGAAGGTAAGGATTGGTAGTTCCTTCTCTCAAAATGCTATTAGTAGGATACCACAAGGCAGTATTTTGGGACCAATATTATTCAGTGTTTATAAAAGATCTCCCTGTAGAATTAAAGAGTACATGTAAAATCTTTGCAGATGACACAAAACTTTATAACTCTCCAAAATTGCATAAGGAATTACAAAAGGATATTCAAACATTAGTACTGTGGTCTGTTACTTGGAACCTCTATTGTAATGCAGAAAAATGTAAAGTACTTCATATTGGAAAAACGAACAAAATTATATCATGAAAATTGGAATACAAGGAAATAAAAGTATCTGAATGCGAGGAAGAGAAAGACCCAGGTGTGACTTTTGACAAAAAATTGCTATTTGACAATCATAATGTGAATAGTATTAATAAGGCTAACGGAATGATTGGAATAATAAAAAGAACCTTTACATTTATAGAAAAGGACAATTGTTTTTACAATTATGACACTGGTCGGACCTGTTCTTGAATAGGGAAACACTGTATGGTATCCAATGCTAAAGAGACAATCAGAAGCTCTAGAACGGGTACAAAGAAGAGAAACCAAGATGATTCATAATGTAAAAGATTACTCGTATTAGGAAAGATTAAAATATCTACAACTTTCAACACTTAAGGCAAGAAGAATGAGAAGACTTGATTCAAGCATATACGATATTTAATGGAATTGATGTTGATAAAGCATGCTTTTTGTACTAAGAAAAATATTACAAGGAACAGTGAAGATAAGATATTTAAACAATATTCCAGAACTAATTTGAGAAAATTTACTTTTACTAACACGCACACTCTCTCTCTCTCTCTCTCTCTCTCTCTCTCTCTCTCTCTCTCTCTCTCTCTCTCTCTCTCTCGTACACTACACGAATTGGACACCTCCATCCCCGCTTCTACCGTTTTTTTCCTTGCTCGAAGACTGCAGAATTTTGACAGTTTCAGGCCAGGCTTTCCCTACTCCATCCACCAAAAATCTTACGACGCCACAGAGTGAAAGTAGGCGTACCACCAAGCTTCCTTCAGTGGTCCTTCTGAAGATTTCTTTTCCACCAAGTGTTTTTACTGTATTTTATTAAAACAGACTGACTGGGGGCTTGACTACTAAGATACACACTGGCAAAAGTTGTTTGCAAGAGGATGGAAAGCAGCAGCTCTTGGACCCGGGGGTAGACAGTGTAGTAGGAATAAGTAACTCTCGTGCCCTCATCATGCATTACATATTTGACGTCAAAATACTAGAGCTGAGCTATTCAAAAGGAAAGCCATTGTATGTTTGAGTCATGTGTGTTGCACATGCCGTTGTCAGCCAAACAAAGGCCTTGATAGTTGACGGAAATAACCTGTGATACTACAGCGGTGTATGAAAGGAAAGCTTTCCATTGAAAGTCGGAATAGAGTACCCATTGTATGAGAGCTGCTAACTTGTCGACGCTTACATCAATCATATTCTTTGCGAGTGGTTCTGGAGACAGAGATCGCCCAGTTTTAATGTTGTCTTCCCCATACAGATTGTGCCCCTTATTTGCTGGGAAGGAGATTCAAGCACTTAAACTTAAAATGATAGCATCGGCGACATATAAAGTATATTTCTAGCGTTCTCGTGGAGCCCATATTTACTCGTGATCAAGTATTACTCTTTTCTTACCATGTAAATCGAGCACAAGTGGTGTACGATGTACAGATTTTGAGGTTATCGTGCGAGAACGAGAGCAATTTAGACACCGCCAGACGGATGTCACGTGGACATGGAATCAGAAGTTCCTCCCCATGAACGGTCAGTTGTAATATACTACACTCGTTTGAATACCATCTTCCCCTGTAACGGTCTGGAAACGAGGTTACACTGGTGCTCGATATATTCGACTTGGTCAGTAGGTCAGGCCTCATCACTCTACTATACCGGATGGGATGTCCACTCTCCACCCCCTCCCACAAGCTCCTGAAGATGATCACATCCTCCTGTGACAACATGAATGGCACTGTCCAGTACGACGGTTCATCGTCAGACCCCTTCCCAATCAAGAGCGGTGTGCGTTCGCTCCGACTCTTCGGCATCCTCTCCCTGCTGCCTCGCTACGCCTTCCGACTGTCTGAAGACGGCATCTTCCTCCGTGTCAGGAGTGACCGAAGCCTTCTTCAACCTGGCACGCCTCTGAGCAAAGACGATGGTGCGGGAAATCCTCTTCAGGAAGATGCTCTTTGCAGACGACGCTGCCCTCGCTGCCCACACTGAGGAAGCGCTACATCTAATCACCAGCTTCACTAATGCCTGCACCAAGTTTGGCCTTGCAATCAGCATGAAGAAAAACATCATGGGCAAAGACGTCGGCAGGATTCCCCGCATCTCCATCGGCGATCACACTCTCGAAGTGGTCGACGACTCCACGTACCTGGGCTCAACTATCTCCAGCAACCTCCCTCTGAAAGCCGAGCTGAATGTGCGGATCAGCAAGGCAGCAACAGCGATGGCCTGTCTAGCAAAGGGCCTGGCACAACACCATGTTGACGTCAAACACCAAGATGAAAGGGTACCAAGCCTGTGCGCTGAGCACTCTTCTCTACGGAAGCAAAGCATGGACCCTGCACTTCTGACAAGAACGCCTTCCACCTGCGCTGCCTCAAAAGGCTCCTGGGCATCTAGTGGCAAGACCATGTGACTAACGAGGACGTCTTGACCAGGCGGGGATACTAGCATGTTCGCCATGCTGACACATAAACGCCTACACTGGCTTGGCCATGTCAGCCGCATGAACGACGGTCGCATCCCATAGGACATGCTGTGCGACGAGCTGGCTACAGGCTCCAGACCCACAGGACGGCCTGCCTTCGCTACAAGGATGTATGCACGCGTGACCTGAGGACAGGCAGACCTGGAAACAGCAGCGTCAGACCGGGTCAGCTGGCGGTCCACCATCAAGGCCGGCATCAAGCAAACAGAGCAGAGGAGAGAGGCCCAGTGGAAAGAACGGAGGCGCCGCAGACAGCAAAGAAATGCGTCGGCACCAACAGACACCCATGACCGAGACTTCATCTGCAGCAACTGCAAGAGTCTGCTGCTTGGGATCGGGCTCCACAGCCGCAGTAGGCGCTGCAACACCACAACTGACTGATTCACGGCGCAACACCATCGTCTTAAGACAGATGGCTGCCATTCTGTCATGTCCATCTGTCTATATAGATATAGGTAGATATTGTCTCTTAAGTAAGGTCGAACGGGACAATATTTTGAAGGACACCTGTGTGATATGGTATTCCCCGCCCGTCCCTTCTCCACGCACGTTTTGCGGTCCCGTGTATATCATTTAATGTGTGCCCTCCTCCCCCCTATTGTCTCGCTTCCCTCCCCTTCCCTCTCCGATTTTATCCCCCCCCACCCCCCCCTCTCCAACCTCTCCCCATCTTGCATACGCCCCCTCCCGCCTGCTTGTTGACGCGCTTTCCATTCCTTACATTACACCCACCCCCATTGCTCTTAATGACATATCCCCTCACCCCCCCCCCCCCTCTACGCCCCCTCCCGCCTGCTTGACTGCTTTCCATTCCTTACATTACACCCACCCCCATTGCTCTTAATGACATATCCCCTCACCCCCCCCCCCCCCCCCCCCTCTACGCTCCCTCCCGTCCTGCTTGTTGACTGCGCTTTCCATTCCTTACATTACACCCACCCCCATTGCTCTTAATGACATATCCCCTCCCCCCCCCCCCCTCTCTACTTAGTCTCCCTCGCTCTTGTCTCCACATTATCCTCACTACTTACAGTTGTGTTAAGTAATGTTTGCTGTAATGGACATTCCGCCCCCAACTCAGACCCCCCACCCCCACCTCCGCGATTTCTACCCCTTCCCTCCCGCCGCGGCCACTCATGGTTTTATCGTCTGTCGGTCGGTATCTCTCTCTCTCTCTCTCTCTCTCTCTCTCTTTCTCTCTCTCCTGTTTTAAACTGTGGTCACTTCAAGTGCTTTTCTGCCCTTGTCGCCTCTCCTGAACTGTTCGCCGGTCTTTCACCCTACCCCTATTGTGCTCTCCCTTATCCCTCCCGCCCTCACCCGCTCCGTCACCCCACTCCCTCCTATCCCCAATGCTCGGGCAACTCGGCTTGTTGGAGACAGGGGTCCCTTTACTTACGTAAATCCTTTTTCGACCCAGGGGAGGGGAACGCCAGGGCATTGTAATGCAGGTGTGAATTCTGCATGTACAATGTAGAACAGGTATGTTTTCAAGATGTGTACATCGTTATGTGTATGTATTTTATAGCAATATCTCCAAACGAATGTTTAAGGATGCTAACCGGTAGTGTGTGGTATCATGATTATGAAAATTAAAAATTAGGACTTGTATTCAGAACCTGCGCACACTTGTGAACTGGACATCGGCAGTCGGCTTAAAATAGCAAAACAAAGGAGTATAAAGGAAAAAATTCAATGCAAGAGACTCTGCTAAAGATGCTTGCTTTGTTTTAGGCATACCATATAGGTCATATGTATTGCTTCAAATTAACTGTATTTTCCCATCTTCCATTACGACACCCCCGCAGCCCCTCTCTCTCTCTCTCTCTCTCTCCTCTCTCTCTCTCTCTCTCTCCCCTCTTTCTGTCACACCCCTCTCTGTTGCTGTCATTATGATGACAGTGATGGTGATGTAACAGTGACGATGATAATGGTAACATACATTTATTGTTACTCACCAGTCGCCAGTCCCACCCACAGGCACCCTTTTCGCCCCGATTGCCTTCGGTACAGGCATGCATACACCAGTGGCATAGGTTTAAGTGTGTAGCTTATCCTCCCGGGAAGGAGTGGGGGAAGGGGTTGGAGAGATAAAGGGATGTTTGGAGAAGACGGGGGATGGGGGGAGTAGATGAAGGGCTTTACCAACTAAGACGTGAGTGGATGTCTACCGCAGTTATCTGATCGGTTCTAGGCATATTGTTTAGGTCGAATGTTCCGTTTCAAATCATTTCGCTTCTCTCTCTCTCTCTCTCTCTCTCTCTCTCTCTCTCTCTCTCTCTCCTCTCGCTCCTCTCTGTTTGTCACTTCTATTATGTGATTATAGTGATGATGATCATAATATCCGTTATCATAAAGATTGTTATCGACATTATCATATTTCGTCCCTCCCCCCTCCTTACGCACCTACCTTCGCCATTTTACTATCCGAATATTTTCATTTTGATCAAGATGTCACTGCGTGCGGACAAGTCCATATACGCTACACATCCGCTAGGTTTTGAGACCACACTGCGCATGATTTAGAGCTGTTGGATACACCGAGTTAATGACTAAGATGAGAGAATTTGAGAAGAGGGTCTCTAGGCTACGACTTGGCAGATGTCTGACCAACGCATTAGCCCAACGCACTGGTCAGACCGGATCTTGCATGAAGGCAGAAACCTACAGCTTGGGTTTGTATGATTCACCAGGATGAGATGGGAGGGAGGGAGCATAAAGATGGGATGGACGAAGAGCATTAACGAATCAAATGTAGGGGGATGTTTACCACCGCATCTGGTCTGTTTTAGGCGTTTTGATTAGGTCGTAGATTTTAGTTCAAATCCACTTTTCCTTCTACCGGCTGCCATCGGCTTCTCCAACACCCCCCTCCCCCCCTCCCCGCGCCTCAGTCCAGATCTGAAACCGTGGTTTCTGTCAGTCAGGATGTCGTACTTCTCCAAGTGCTTTCGCATGTGACGGCAGACGTGTTTCCTTAGTTTACAGGCTGCGGACGTCGGTGACACTGGCCTGTACTTTTCCGCTCTATTTCTATTTCCCCCCCTTTTTTTTTAAGACACTGGTAATATTTGCCGTGAGCCGGTCGGCATAAAATGCTGAAGGCGTTTGGAAACTGTTCAGGTAACTTGTCATTCTGGATTGTGGGTTGTCAGGATTGACCGGAGGGGAGGGGGGTTCTAATCTAAAGTGGTGGTAATTATGTGCAATATAAATGTAGGTTCCTATTCAAGTTAAACACAGTTACTTACAGGCAAGACTGGAGATGCGCATGACGCTGTTGTGGTGAAACTCAGGATTCAAATCATCGAAGACACGCGGAAATATGTCTGAAATATTCACATCGGGTGGGTTTGGAAGGTCTGTATTTTCTCATGAAGTCTGTGAGGTCACATCTTGACAGGCAGGTGAGCATTTGTCAGGGTGGACACTGCCAGGGTCAGTGGTGTGGTGACATCGTGACAGGTATGTCAGTCTTTGTCAGGGTGGACACTGCCAGGGTCAGTGGTGTGGTGACATCGTGACAGGTATGTCCGTCTTTGTCAGGGTGGACACTGCCAGGGTCAGTGGTGTGGTGACATCGTGACAGGTATGTCAGTCTTTGTCAGGGTGGACACTGCCAGGGTCAGAGCTGTAGTCACATCGTGACAGGCATGTCAGTCTTTGTCAGGGTGGACACTGCCAGGGTCAGTGGTGAGGTGACGTGACAGGCATGTCAGTCTTTGTCAGGGTGGACACTGCCTGGGTCAGAGGTGACATCGTGACAGGCATGAGTTTGTCAGGGTGGACACTGCCTGGGTCAGAGGTGACATCGTGACAGGCATGAGTTTGTCAGGGTGGACACTGCCAGGGTCAGTGCTGTGGTGACATCGTGACAGGCATGTCAGTCTTTGTCAGGGTGGACACTGCCAGGGTCAGTGCTGTGGTGTGTGGAGGAAGTTCAATGGCCTTGTCCTTTCATGGGGTGTAACGTCCGCCTTTTGTAAGTGTTAGTATCCTTTCATAGAGTCTAATGTTTTTGTATTTTAATAAAGCTGAACGTCTATCTTTCATAGGGTAACCGAGTGCCTTTCGGATGGTGTTCTGTTTTGATCTGGGTTTATCGTCTTCTGTCTCGGACATTGGTGCCGTCCTCTGGCTTTAGTGTCTGCTTGACATGGGGCAGAATAGTCTTTATTCAGGATTAGTTACTACGTCCTATTCCACATTTATCCTCGGGCTTTTTTGTGTCAGGATCATGAGGATGGCCGCTCTCCACCGGTGGTAGTACGCGGGATGACCACTGAGCGACGTTGTCCTGTAGAATCAACCAGCGGGGAAAAGGTAAGACGTCATTTGATTAGTGAACTCTGAAGCTTATTCTAGTAGGATTACATTCTTAACCGTACCAAATTTGAAGCTTATTCTAGCAGGGATACATTCTTAATCGCACCAAATTTGAAGATGTATTGAAAAGTATTGTGTGGACAAAAACAGGTGAACAAATATGTGAAGTATTCATATCAAGCAGGACGGTGACGGGGGTGGGGTGTGTGTGTGTGTCTGCATTGTGGACACCTTTCCCTGTGTGGATCATGCAGGAAGCAGACACACACGGCCTTAGGGTTAGGTTGGAAAACACCGAGCTCACGACCTTGGTTCACCTGGTGAAGGGGAGTCAAAACACTGAAAATGTTTAGTGTCCTCTTTTTTTCACCGAGTTTAGTAGTTTATCATGAGGGTTTAGTGTCCCGTTTTCCACAGGGTTCAGTGTCCCCTTTTTGATAGGGTTTAATGTCCTCTTGGCGTCCATTTCATATCCGAGTTTAGTGTCTCAATATGGTTTAGTATTGTTTCATGACGCTAGTGTGCTTTAATGGGTGTAGTGTCTAGCATAGGCTTTAGTGTCCTTTGAAGGGATGAATTGTCTTCCTTTTACATTTTGTATCCTTTTGGTTCTTGGATTTAGTTTTGTCTTCTTGTAGGTAATAGTCTTCTTCCTAAATATCTAGGAGTCCTTTGTTAGGGTTTAGTGTTCTTTCAAAAGATTTCTATTATCATTGCATGTTTGGGTGTCCTTTAAGTGAACGATTTAGCGTCCTTTTATAGGGTTCAGTGTCCACATTTCATACGGTTTAACCTTTCCTGTACGCCGCCTAAAGTTTTGCGCACCATATGTCATGGGTCTCCAGAGACCCAAGCTTTTAAGAAGGAATAAACCTCTGCAGAACATCGTGGATCTCCATGGACCCTCGTCTTGTGAAGGAATAAACCATTGTCGTTGCGTTGTTGGTCTGGGCAGACACACGGTGTACTGGGCCGTTTCTGTTTGTTTACTCTTGTCTTTAGAGTGCGTGGGTCCGGCCAGACCCATGACGTATGGTACTTAAGGTTGTTTTTTTGTTATTGAGAGTACGGGTCTGCTCAGACCCACGGCGTACTTATACTTTTTGTTTTTGTTTACTCCTTTACTAACAACAAAATTTTTTGGCACAGATGTCGGACCATCGTTTGTTGGCAAAGTCATACAATTTGTTGGAGACGGCTAAACATTTACCCGGTTATCAAGTGAAAATCATGAGTGAGGGTCATTTCAGACCCACGACGTATGGGAAAGGTTAATGTCCTGTTCATAATGTTTAACGCCCGCCTTACATAAGCTTCAGTATCCTTTCATAGTTTATTTTTATTAAGAAAGAGTTAAATGCCCTTTCGTAGGGTAACTGTGCCTTTTGGAGGGTGTTCTGTCCTGGAAATTGGTGCCCTCCTCTGGCTTCAGTGTCTGCTTCACATGGTGCCCTCCTTCTCTGGCTTCAGTGTCTGCTCCACATGGTGCGGGCTTCAGTGTCTGCTCCACATGGTGCGGGCTTCAGTGTCTGCTCCACATGGTGCGGGATTCAGTGTCTGCTCCACATGGTGCGGGCTTCAGTGTCTGCTCCACATGGTGCGGAATTCAGTGTCTGCTCCACATGGTGCGGGATTCAGTGTCTGCTCCACAGGGTGCGGGATTCAGTGTCTGCTCCACATGGTGCGGGCTTCGGTGTCTGCTCCACATGGTGCGGGATTCGGTGTCTGCTCCACATGGTGCGGGCTTCAGTGTCTGCTCCACATGGTGCGGGATTCAGTGTCTGCTCCACATGGTGCGGGATTCAGTGTCTGCTCCACAGGGTGCGGGATTCAGTGTCTGCTCCACATGGTGCGGGATTCAGTGTCTGCTCCACAGGGTGCGGGATTCAGTGTCTGCTCCACATGGTGCGGGCTTCAGTGTCTGCTCCACATGGTGCGGGATTCAGTGTCTGCTCCACATGGTGCGGGATTCAGTGTCTGCTCCACAGGGTGCGGGATTCAGTGTCTGCTCCACAGGGTGCGGGATTCAGTGTCTGCTCCACATGGTGCGGGATTCAGTGTCTGCTCCACATGGTGCGGGATTCAGTGTCTGCTCCACATGGTGCGGGATTCAGTGTCTGCTCACAGGGTGCGGGGTTCAGTGTCTGCTCCACAGGGTGCGGGGTTCAGTGTCTGCTCCACAGGGTGCAGGGTTCAGTGTCTGCTCCACAGGGTGCGGGGTTCAGTGTCTGCTCCACAGGGTGCGGGATTCAGTGTCTGCTCCACAGGGTGCGGGATTCAGTGTCTGCTCCACATGGTGCGGGATTCAGTGTCTGCTCCACATGGTGTGGGATTCAGTGTCTGCTCCACATGGTGCGGGGTTCTTTCTTCAGGAACAGTCTTTACTTCCTATTCCACATTGAATCCGAGGCTTTTTCTGGCAGGATTATGAGGCTGACCCTTCCAGCAATGGGTGGTGGTACGCTGGTAGACCGTTGAACAACTTCGTCCAGTAGAATCGACCAGCAGGGAAAAGGTAAGACGCCATTTCGATTAGTTAACTCTTATTGTTGTAGGTTTACATTCTTAAATCATACCAAATTTGAAGATAAGAACATTTATTGAAAAATCTTAGATAAATGTCAGTTTAACAGAGGTTGAAAAAAGAAAGTATTACGCAGACAAAAACGGATGTAAAAAGTTAAGTTCCTAAACGGAGTGACTGAGGATGGAAAACGAAGCACAATTCAGAAAGAGAAGAGGTTGGTAACCGCCAACACATTGACAAACAAGGTACAGGACAAGACGCAATGCATTTCGACCTCTTGGGTCTTCTTCAGGCAAAAGCAAGTGACACAAACAGAACGAGAAACCACTTTATCTGGTCATGTTGGAGCAAACCTGTAAAATGGCCGCCGGACAGAAATGAGAGAATCATGGAGAGGAAGTGGTGAGGCGAAGGGGGGGGGGGGGGGGGTGGGGGTGGTAAGGGGAGGGTGTGTGAAACAATGGGGTTTGTAGCTTGTTTTGTATAGTTTGGTATCTTGGTGATGGTAGTGGTTATGGTGGATTGATAATGGGGGGGGGGGGGGGGGGGGGGGGTAGGGTATAAAAATATAAAAATAATGGACAAAATAAGAAAATTCAATAAATGAATAAAATAAGAATAAACAACTACATAACTAACTGAATAAATAAAATATAATGCATAAATAGATAAATAAAATGAAAGTAAAAATGATAATAAAAAGTGATTTTTTTTAAATGTACATAAATAACAAAAAAAAATATAGAATATATATATATATATGAATAAATGAACGATTTTAATGGGTGGTGGTGATGATAGTAGTTATGTGTGGGTAGTTGTATGTGGGGGTGTGGGTATTGATAGCAATGATTGGAAGAGAATGGAAATGATCAAAGGGTGAGAAGATATCGTTAGGAGAGGGGGATAAAAAAAAATTGGGGGGGGGAGGGGGGCGGGCAGAAGGGGTAATGGGGTAGAGAGAGATGGAGAGTTCATATCTTTCCTCCCACACATACATATGCGTGGGGTAGAAGGTGAGACATTAGTGCTGTATTGTTGTTGGGAACAAAGGGAGGGGAGGGGGGAAGAGTATTATGGGAGAATTATAGTCATAATGGAACTAATTGTGAGATTTCACACACGAACATACCCATTCATACACCATATACATATTTGAAAAAAGAGATGTTGATCATTGTCATGGGTGAAGTAACATGATAGCATTGGTAGGATAATGCCAATTGAGAAGAAAATTGGAATTGATCAATGACTGATGAATAATGACCGTTGTCATAGGTGAGATCATCCCTCTCACACATACACATAAGTGTACACACACACACACACACATATACATATATATATATATATATATCACACAAACGCACATCCGCATGCATGCATGCACACACACACACACACACACACACACAACACACACACACACACACACACACACACACACACACACACAGAAAAAGGGGGTTTTGAACAAATAAATAATAATAAAGTTTATTGGGTGATGGCCATTTGATAAGAGCAGTGCTACAGGATGATAATCTTTGTTACTAAACAAAGAAAAAAAGGGGAATTTTAATGGGCGATGGTCATTTGATAACAACGGTGCTACAGGATGATAATCATTGTTACTGGAATCATAACTGATTGTCCCAGGTGAAATGGTGTGGTGGCAGTAGTATACTGATGCTGGTTGAGGGGGGGGGGGGGGGAGGGAATCAATGACTGATGGATAAAGTTCACTTAGGCCGGATCCCTGGAGGTATTGGCGAGGACTGCTGTATGGCGAAGGCCCTCCAGGGGTCAATGGGGCGTTCCCTTCATTGGTGCGATGGCTGGCTAGGTCGTTGGGGCTGTACTGCATGGATACTTTGAAGACTTTCCATTGTGGAATGTACTAGACATGTGATGTCTCAGTCGGGGCCTGGTTGCACAACACGCCGTTAGCAGCTAGCTGTCAGCTAAATCCGTAACTATCAGCTAAAATTGGTCTTTTAGCGGCAAGCTAGTTTAACTGGGTTGCACAGGGTCATTTTCCCCTAACTGACAGTTAGTTTAGCGGTGCAACTTTAGAGGTGCTCCGGGCAGCTCTAAATCTCTTAGCTGACAGGTAGAGCGAGACAAAATGGCCGGTGTGATTCATCAGGTTATGCGACAGCGACGTGGAAGGAGAGAACGTGTGTACAGAGATCATTTCAATCCTCTTCAGAATTATCACGATGTGGAAGTTTATCAGCGTTTCCGTTTCAGACCACATGATATCAATCGTATTGTGGACTTTTTAAGGGAAGACTTGCAGTTTGGTACAACCGAAAGGGCTCCCTGACGCCGGAGATGCAAGTACTCGTCGCTTTACGGTTTTATGCGACAGGAAGTTTCCAAAACATGGTCGGGGACACAGTCAGCGTGCACAAGTCAACTGTTTCGAGAACAATACATCGTGTGTCAGCAGCGTTGTGCGCGAGAGCAAGACAACACATCCATTTTCCAAATGAACAACAAGCGAACACACAGAAGCGTGCCTTCGCAATGATGGGTCGCCCCCCTGGCTTGCCAAATGTACTTGGATGTGTGGATGGCACGCAAATACAGATCCTGGCACCAACACGAAATGAACACGAGTATGTCAACAGACGGGGTAAGCACAGTATCAATGTACAAATTGTGTCTGATGCAGACCTGAGAGTGATCAATTGTGTGGTGAAATACCCGGATCTGTACACGATTCTGTCATGCTGAGGGAAAGTTCTGTATGGAGACAGTTTGAACAGCAGCCCCCCATGTTGGATGGATTGATCCTTGGCGACAGCGCCTATCCACTGAGAGACTGGCTCATGACACCTATTCTGAACCCACAGACTGATCAGGAGAGGCGATACAATGGCGCTTTTAAATCAACAAGAGCAACAGTAGAGAGATGCATTGGTGTTCTCAAGCGTCGTTTCCACTGCCTGCATTCTGAACTGAGATACACACCGGGCAGGGCATGCAGAATCATCGTTGCTTGCATAGTACTGCACAACATGGCCATTGATTTTGGTGTGCCTGTGGATGAATCTGAAGATGATGACAATGACGATGGTGATGATGATTGCCAGATACCACCCACTCGAGGTGGCAGAGCTGTTCGCCAAGAGCTTGTCAACCGATTTTAAATCCATCAGTGACACACACAGTGATGCACACACAGTGACACACACACACACACACACACACACACAACACACACACCACACACACACACACACACACACACAATCATCATCATCAACTATTTATTATCTGATTAACTTAATGTTGGACTGGTAAGAATATATTTTGAATTACAAACAAACCAAAAACAAATCCAAAACAGAAATACATCTAGAGAATCAGAGAGAGAGAGAGAGAGAGAGAGAGAGAGACTTATTTGTTATTGATGGTCAGACTCACTCTTGTAAAATCAATATTAACATATGACAATAGAAATAAAAATAGCACACCTGCAACACCCTATATTGGTGACTGAACTGAGAGAGAATGAGAGACAAGTACAGAGAGAGACAGAGAGAGAGAGAGAGAGGAGAAGAGAGAGAGAGAGAGAGAGAGAGAGAGTTAGTTCAAACACATGTCTCCTTGTTGGCTTTAGCGAGTTTTTCTTTCAGCAGCTGAATTTCCAGTTTGAGTTTTTCCTTTTCTAATTCTCTGATTTCAGCAGCTTGTTTCATTTCTGCCATCAGCTTCTCCTTCTCCATTTCCTGCACTTCCAGTGCAACTCTGCGGCTCTGTAGTTCTATGTGTTTCTTCTCTTTTTCATCGGCATCAGGAACATCAGATTCCAGCTTTCTTTTCAAATGTTCTTTTAGCTCAATGGAAATAGCTAGATACTTTCCATAGAGAGCCTCACGCTCAATGTCTTGTGCTGTCGTCCCTCTTCCGTGAGATGCCTTTCTAGTTGGCGCCACACCTGACCCACCTGCAGTCAGTGTAGATTCTCTGACTGCACTGTCCAATGCTGCCCCTGGCCGTGCTGGCGTCCTGTCACTGCCTATGGAAGATGGCCCGGATGTCTCGGGAAGTCCTGTCAGGTGCAAAATGCCTTGCTCGTCAGGCCTGATTTCCCACAGAGGATCTGCTGGTGGTGGGCTGTGAGGCTCAGGAGTCAGGGACCGACTGGTGGGATAGGCTGCAAAGAGAGTAAATACAGTTAATCTCTCATGCATGTGAGCAGGCAGGTTATGCATATGTATGCATGCGCGCGCGTATATATGTATGTGTGCGTATGAGTGTGTGAGTGCTGTGTGTGTGGGTGTGTGTGGGTGTGCGTGTGTGCGCACTTGAATGCATACATGCATGTGCAGTGGACTAATCACACCTACTGTGTGAGATCTTTCTGCGCTATATAAATCATAAATGTACTAATTCATTCATGCGTCTTTATATATGCATGTGTGCATCTGTGTGCGCGCTATATAAATAATAAATTTACTACTTCATTCATGCGTATTTGTTTCTGCATATATATATATGTGTGTGTGTGTGTGTGTGTGTGTGTGTGTGTGTGTGTGTGTGTGTGTGTGTGTGGTGTGTGCGTGCGTGCGTGCGTGTGTGCGCGTGCGTGCGTGTGTGTGTGTAGTTACCTTAGACTTTTTGACATGATGATAAAATGTCTTTTGTTTTTATTTACAACAAGCATACTTTGAACACATTTTTTTGTTCAACACACACACACCTTACCTTCATGATGGGGCGTGTCACCCGAGTCAAAACCTCCTCGTTCAGCTGCAATGCCTTCTATTATATCGGAGTCTTGAAAAATATTTTCAAACAGCTCCAGATTCGGCATTTCCACCGCTTTTCCAGAGCCAGTTGGTGGGTGCTTTCGGGCCCGGAGCTGTGCCCTGGCATCGGATGACAGCTTTGACCACTTCTCCTCAACTTCAACCACTGACCTCTCCACAAGGCCGACCGCATTCACTGCTGCTGTCACGTCTTCCCACGCCTTTTGCTTGTCTTTGTTAGTTAGTGTACTTTTAAATTTGCTTTGTAACACTCGCTTACGTGTCGAAAACTCCTCGATTAACGAAATAGTCTCGGTTGGTGTGAAATTCTTCTTTCTGGAACGCTTTGTCTCACTTGTCGAAGCCATGTTTGTGTTTTGTGTACGGTATCTAGGCCTTCCAAGAAGCATTAGTCACCAAGTTTTCTAAGAAACGTCGGTTTCAGTTCGAGGGGAATACCCGGATGTATTTATAGCCAACACCTTACCTTTCAGCTAAGAGCACTACCTTACAGCTAGCTAGCTGCCAGCTAAATTGAAGATGTGCAACGCGGTTAGCGGCTTGCTTTAGCTGCCAGCTAGCTACCTGTCAGCTAGCGATTTAGCAGACAGCTAGTCTGCCTTAACTGACTGTCTGTTGTGCAACCGGGTCCTGGAGTGCACTGTCCTCAATCTCAGTTCACTTGGTCTGATCTGGGCATCCAGCAACGTGCATCCCCCCCCCCCCCCTGCTGAAGTCTGGGCGCCGCCCACGCCATCCTCCCTCTTGGGTTTTGGTTCTCATTGATAATACGTTTGATTTTTTCAAAGGAGACTTTCTGTTTTAGTTGGGGCTGCTGTTTTCCTTCCTTTGCCAAATGGCAGGCTTCCTCATTGCCATATATATTGCAGTATGAAGGTGTTCACTGGATGACGGTATTTCCAGTGACTGATGGATGGTGAACGGTGTAAAAAGGCTAATATTGTTTTTACAGTATTGGCTTTCAATTTTCCTCCACACGAAAAGTTTGATTCATAGCTTTGGTGGCTGAATACTGGATGCCACTGAACTTTGATGAAATCGTGAATGCACATCAATTGCTGTATGACACTTGTGTTCGTCGTCTAGTCTTACGATGTTAAATCTTAGAAGAAACCAAGAGAGCAACTCAAATAATTTCTACTGCCAATTGTGGGGGACAGAATGAAACCGATTTTTTTCTGAAAAAAAAAATCGGACAATGAAATAGTTGACTTTTCTATCAACAAATAGGGAACTGCCTTGAGGGTCATCCCGCAGAAAGACACCAGGCTGTCGGTGGGATAATGCAGACACGTTGATGGCCAGGGAACCTGTCATTCTGGATTGTGGGTGGTTAGGAGGGACCAGAGGGGAGGGGGGTGTCTAATCTAAAGTGATGGTAGTTATCGTGTCATGTAGATGTCGATTCCTATTCTAGTCAAACGCAGTTGCTGACGAGACTGGAGATGTGCGGGACACCATGGTGTTGAATTTCTGTGGAGAGAAACTTGGGATATGTATATCGGGGACACAGAGAAATGTCTCTGAAGAATTCATAACGAGCTGTCGGGGAAGTCTTTTTTCATGAAGTCTGATGTGTGGTGACATCTGCACAGGGGTATGGGTCCTTGTTAGGGTGGACACTGCCAGTGTCCAAGATGTGATGCGTTAGTAGGTCAATGGTCTTGTCTCCTTTCATAAGCTTTGAAATCGTTTCATGGAGTTTAACAGTTTTACTTTAAGAGTTAAATGCAACTGTGCGCTTTTCGGAAGGTGTTCGTTTTTTTGTTTTGTTGTTTTTTTTGGTTGGATATGGTGCAGAATCGTCTTTATTCAGATTAATTAATGCTGCCTTTGCTGGATTTAACCTGGGGCTTTTCGTGGCAGGTTCATGAGAATAACCGCTCTCCAGCAATGGGTGGTGGCACGCGGGCAGACCATTGAGTGACTTCATGTCGATCGACGAGCAAGAAAAAAAGGTAAGATGCCATTTTGATTTGTGATCTCATAAGCTTACTGTAGTTGAATTACATTTTTAATCATATCAGATTTGAAGATCGGAACGTACACTATTAAAAAAGTATGGTACAGACAAAAACAAGAGTAAAAAGGCTAATATCATTTCCACGGCATCGACTCTCCATTTTCCTCCCCTCGAGAAGTTGGATTCATAGATTTACTGGCTGAACCGGTCATTCGGTAGAGAACCTTTCATTCTAGATTGTGGGTATCAGGATAGATGGGGGTGAGGGGTGGTGGGTCTAATCTACCTGCATTTAGTAGAGAACCTTTCATTCTAGATTGTGGGTGTCAGGATAGATGGGGGTGGGGGTGGTGGGTCTAATCCACCTGTCATTTAGTAGAGAACCTTTCATTCTATATTGTGGGTGTCAGGATTGATGGGGGTGGGGGGGGGGGGTCTAATCCACCTGTCATTCAGTAGAGAACCTTTCATTCTATATTGTGGGTGTCAGGATGGGTGGGGGTGGTGGGGTCTAATCCATCTGTCATTCAGTAGAGAACCTTTCATTCTATATTGTGGGTGTCAGAATTGATGGGGTGGGGGGGGTCTAATCCAAAGTGATGGTAATTGTGTGTGTAAATGTGGATTTATATTCAAGTGAAACAGTTACTGACAAGACTGTAGATGTGCTGGGCACTGGTCTGTGGAGGTGAGAAACTTGGGATTCGTATGATCGGAGACACAGAAATGTCTATGGAAGCATTCACATCAAGCAGTGGGGAGTTCCATGTATTTTGTCATGAAGTCGACGTGTGGGTCCTTGTCAGGTGGACGCTGCTAGGGTCAGAGTTGTGGAGCAATGGTAGGTCAATGGCCTGCTTCGTAGCACTTAACGTCCACCTTACATAAGTTTTAGTATCCTTTTTGTAAAGTTTAATGTTATTTTAATAAAGGGTTAAATGTCCTTTCATAAAGTAGCTGTTTTGCCTTTTGGGAGGTTTCTGTTTTCACTAGATTTATCGTTTACCCTTTATTCAGGATTAGTTAATACTTCCTTTTCCACGTTTAATCTGATGCTTTTTGCAGCAGATCATGAGCATGACCGCTCTTCAGCAGACCATTTAGCGACTTCATCCCGTAGAATCGACCAGCGAGGGCCATGAAAAAGGGACGTTGGGTGGCGTGAACGCAGGGACCCACAAAGTTAAGTCGTGATGCTATTTGTCTTTCGGTGTTGTGGCTTATTCCCTTTCTCTCCTGCGCTTTCATTTCTTCCCATTCTTGCTCTTTTTCTTTCTTTCTTGCTCTTTAGCTTCTTCCCTTCCTTCTTGCTCTTTCCTTTCTCTTTTCGTTTAGCTCTTTCGCTTCTTTCTCTTGCTCTTTCGCTCGTTTTGTCTTTTTGCTCTATTCCCTCGTCCCTTTCTCCATTCACTTTCTTTCCCTTCACGCCTTTTCACTGATTACCATTGCTTGTTTTTAATTTAAAACTTTATTTTCTTTTTCTTTTGATTCCCATTGTTTATGTACTTTCACCTTTTGTCTTTGTGCTCTTTTCCTTCATCCCTTTCTTGCTCTTTTCCTTCCATTTCATTCATTCACTTTCTTTCCCTTTACGCCCTTCCACTGATTCCCATTGTTTATGTACTTTCACTTCACTCTCTCCCTTTTTCCTTGCTTTTTCACTTGGTGTCCTTCTCTTACAGTGTTAAGTGTTCTCATGTTTCTGCCTTTAGTATCCTTTTCTACCACGGGGTTTAGCGTCCATCCTCTTTCACAGTTTAAGTGTCCTCGTCTTTGACGGGGATAAGCGCCCTCTTCTTTCACATGGTTTAAAGATCTTTTCTGTCATAGGGTTATTTTATTTTTTGAATTCGGGTTGATGCCATCTTTTACTTTGTTCAGTGTCCTTTTCTTAGTATTTTGGTGCACTCTGGTTTCTCATTGTTTAATATTTAGTGTCCTTTCATACAGTTTAGTTCCCTCTTCTTTCAAAGAACTGAATTCACAGGTTTTGTACACTTTTTTTCAAGGATTGCGTATTCTTTCACATGCTTCTATTGCTTTTTCTTTCACAGGTTCGTCCTTTACTGTATTGGGGCTCAGTGTTTTCTTTCACAGGTTTTAAGGTCTTTTGCCAGATCTTGGTGCCTTGTTTCCCAATGGTAGTGTTCTTTGATGTTATTCAGCATGACTGCTCTGTATTCCTATGTTAGTCGTTTGTGGAACCGGGTTGCAGAATAGGCGAAAGCAGGGGAATACCTCAGGAAAGGCATCTAAGGCGACTTCATTCATCTAGCATGTCTCATATTCTGGGGATCTGAAATATGGACGCATGTTTCCAGATTCTTTGGAGCTGAGGTGCATAGCTACGTAGGAAGCCTTTGATCCTGTTCCTGAAAGATTTCCGTATGTGCACCTGGGTCCTCCTGTTCTAAGTATTCTGTTCTGCACACAACGTGACATGGTCATCAGAAGCAGCGTGTTGATCCTTTCATAGAATATTAGTGTTTGTCTTCTTTCTTAGCTTTTAGCGTCCTTGTTTTGCAGGCATCTTTCAAATGGTTTAATGAGCTCTTGTTTAACAGCTTAGTCTGTTGTCTTTAATAAATTTAGTACCACCTTTTCATGGAGTTTATTTGGTTTTTATAAAAACATTTCTTCAGTAGGTGTGTCTTTTTGAAAGTGGTTACTCTTTTTTAACAGGTGTTTGTTTCCTCTTCTTATAAAGGGTTATGTGCCGTGTTCTTTCACAGAGTTTACTGTCTTGCTTTCATGGTTTAGTATCCTTTCAAATGTTTTAGTATCCCATTTCGCAGGGTCCACCGTCTTCTTTGGTCACAAGGTTTGTATCTTCTTTCACGGGGTTTGGTATCCTTTATTTCACAGTTTACTGTCTACTGCGTTTACCAGGTTTAGTATCCTCTTCTACCACCGGGTTTAGCGTCCATCCACTTTCACAGTTGAGTGTCCTTTCACGGAGATCAGCGCTCTCTTCTTTCACATGGTTTAAAGATCTTTTCTTCCATAGGGTTATTTTATTTTTTTAATACAGGTTGATGCCCTCTTTTTCTTTGTTCAGTGTCCTTTTCTTTCTCTGTATCTGACACGCTCTTGTTTCCCATGGTTTAACATTTAGTGTCCTTTCATACAGTTTAGTTCCCTCTTCTTTTACAGAACTACATTCACAGGTTTTGTATCTTTTTCAAGGATTGTCTTATTTCACATGACTTTATTGCTGCTTTTTCCCGGGTAAGTCCTTTACTGTCTTAGGGCTTAGTGTCTCTTCTTTCTCAGGTTTTAAGGTCTTTTGCCAGGTCTTGGTGCCTTTTCCCCACTGGTAGTGTTCTTTGATGTTATTCAGCATGGCTACTCTGTATTCCTGTGTTAGTCGTATGTGGAAACGGGATGCAGAAAAGGCGGAAGCAGGGGAATACTTCAGGAAAGGCATCTAAGGCGACTTCATTCATGTTGCGTGTCTCATATTCTGGGGATCTGAAATATGGACGCATGTTTCCAGATTCTTTGGAGCTGAGGTGCATAGCTACTTAGGAAGCCTTTGATCCTGTTCCTGAAAGATTTCCGTATGTGCATCTGGTTCCTCCTGTTCTATGTATTCTCTGTTCTGCACACAACGTGACATGGTCATCAGAAGCAGCATGTCGATCCTTTCATAGAATATTAGTGTTTGTCTTTCTTAGCTTTTAGCGTCCTTGTTTTGCAGACATCTTTCAAATGGTTTAATGAGCTCTTGTTTAACAGCTTAGTCTGTTGTCTTTAATAAATTTAGTACCACCTTTTCATGGAGTTTAGTTATTGTATTTTTTAAAATAAAAACATTTCTTCAGTAGGTGTGTCTTTTTGAAAGTGGTTACTCTTTTTAACAGGTGTTTGTTTCCTCTTCTTATAAAGGGTTATGTTCCGCCTTTCACCGAGTTTACTGTCTTGTTTACAAGGTTTAGCGTCCTCATATCAATTTTTAGTATCCTATTTCACAGGGTTTACCGTCTTTGGTCACAAGGTTTGTTTCTTTTTCACAGGGTTTGGTATCTTTTTTCACAGTTCAGTGTCCTCTTCTTTCACATCAAGTAAAGACCTTTTCCTTCTTAGGTTGTTTCTTTGAATGACTTTGTGTTTGTTTTTCACCAGATGAAGACCCAAGAGGTTAAATTGCATTGCGTCTTGTCCTGTACTCTACTTGTAAATGTTTGTTTTTCAGCCGGAGGAAGACCCAATAGGTTGAAGTGCCTCATGCCTTGTCTTGTACTCTGCATGTCAATGCTCTTTGCTTTTCAGAGGAAGACCCATGAGGTCCAAGTGCCTCGTGTCTTGTCCTCTCCTCTCCATTTCAATGTTAATTACTCTTCAGCCGTAGGAAGACCCAAGAGGTCGAAATGACTTGTGTCTTGTCTTGTACTCTGCGTGTCAATGTTTACTCTTCGGTCAAAGTGCCTTTTGCCTTGTTCTGTACTCTGCGTGCCAATGCTATTTGCGTTTCAGCCGGAGGATGACCGAAGATGTCGAAATGCCTCGTGTCTTGCCCATGTCAATGTTATTTGCTCTTCAGCTGGTGGAAGACCCAAGAGGTCAAAATGCCTGGTATCTTGTCATGTACTCTGCTTGTCAGTGTTTGCTTTTCAGCTGAGGGAGACCTAAGAGGTTGAAATGCCTCGTGTCTTGTCCTGTGCTCTTAGTGTCGATGTTATTTGCTTTTCAGCTGGAGGGAGTCCTGTACTCTGCTCGTCAATGTTGTTTGCTTTTGAGCCGGTGGAAGCCACAACGGTTTGAAATGCATCATGTCTTGCCCTGTACTCTGGTTGTCACTGTTTTTTCAGCTGAGAGAAGACCCAAGAGGTCAAAATGCATCGTGCCTTGTCCTGTACTTTGTCATTGGCGGTAACTAACCCCCTCTCTTTCTAAACTTTGAATAAGGGTTAATGTCCTTTTACTTTGTTCAGGGTCAACTTCTTTTACAGGGTATAGTGTCCTCTTCTTTCATTTAGTTGAGGGTCGTCTTATTTCATAAGCTCTAATGTCCTTTTATTTCAAAGGATTTAGTATCTGCTTCTTTCATCCGGTTTAGTGTCATTGTTGGTCATAGGGTCTAGTGTCTTTTTTCATTGGCTTTAGTGTCTTAGTTTTCATCGGCGTTAGTATCCTCTTCTTTCACAGGGTTTGTTATGCTTTCATTTCATAAAGTTTCGTATCTCTCAGACGGTTTCATGTCCTCTTTTACGTTAGTATCCACCGTCTTTCGTGGGGTTCATTGACTTTAATCTGAGGCTTTTGTGTTTCAGCATCATTGAGAACGAGCACTCCCCAGTCATTGGCGCCAGTCTGCTTGTGGGGACCGCTGTGTAGCATCGCCCCGGAATAGAGGCCTGAGACCCCAGCACCACGACACCCAGCCAGGGCCACACAGCAGGAGATGGCTTCAGCGTTGTGATCAGCACCGACAGCGGAGGACGGATGTGGCACTTCCCACCAAAGCTGCACTGCTGAGGAGACCGCAGACCCAGGCTGCACAGCAGAGAACAGCTGCAGCACTTCCATCAAGGCTGCACGGCAAAGGAGACAGCAGCCCAGGGCAACACGGCAGAGGACAGCTGCAGCACTTCCATCAAGGCTACACGGCAAAGGAGACAGCAGCCCAGGGCAACACGGCAGAGAACAGCTGCAGCACTTCCATCAAGGCTGCACGGCAAAGGAGACAGCAGCCCAGGGCAACACGGCAGAGGACAGCTGTGGCACTTCATCAAAACTCCACAGCAGAGGAGATGGTGGCCAGAGGCTGTTAACTCTTTCACTGCTACTTTTCTATGAACCATTACTTCCTCTTGTTCCTAGACTATTATAATACGAGTGTTTCCTTCATTCCTTGATTTATATATTTTAAAAAAGTGTAAAGTGAGAACTGCCACGTATGCAGTAGCAAACTGTCAGAATAGAGCGGCGACCACTTTCTCACTCTGTAGGAGCCATCTGGCGTCCATTCCCTTCATAAACACTGCCGCGCGAGCCACCCGGTCGTGACGTGTACCGATGACGCGACTCGCGCGAAGTTCAAAGCGCTTACCTCGAGAACCGATTTTCCGGGCTGCAGGAAGGAAAGGAGGGATTTTGTGCTGCTCGGTTTTCCGGGCTGCAGGAAGGAAGGGTCGGATTTCTGTAAACAGAAAACCAGGTTGTAGGGATGAAAGAGTTGAGCAGAGGGTGAAAGTGCATAGTATTGCTCTCGACTACCCACGGGTGGACAGCTGAGCTTTGTTCTGTGGCAGGTGCCCCAGCAGAGGACAGCTCTTGGTACCACATTCAGGGACAGAACAGTTGGGCGTCAGTTTATTCAGGGGGCTACATAGCACAGAAAAAAATGCATCTCTTTACTCGGGACTGCACAACACGAACAATCTTGCATCACTTTATTCCAGACTACAGACCACAGAAAATCTGCATCGCTGTGCTCAGACTTGCATCACTTTATTCCAGACTACAGACCACAGAAAATCTGCATCGCTGTGCTCAGACTTGCATCACTTTATTCCAGACTACAGACCACAGAAAATCTGCATCGCTGTGTTAAGACTTGCATCACTTTATTCCAGACTACAGACCACAGAAAATCTGCATCGCTGTGCTCAGACTTGCATCACTTTATTCCAGACTACAGACCACAGAAAATCTGCATCGCTGTGCTCAGACTTGCATCACTTTATTCCAGACTACAGACCACAGAAAATCTGCATCGCTGTGCTCAGACTTGCATCACTTTATTCCAGACTACAGACCACAGAAAATCTGCATCGCTGTGCTCAGACTTGCATCACTTTATTCCAGACTACAGACCACAGAAAATCTGCATCGCTGTGCTCAGACTTGCATTACTTTATTCCAGACTACAGACCACAGAAAATCTGCATCGCTGTGCTCAGACTTGCATCACTTTATTCCAGACTACAGACCACAGAAAATCTGCATTGCTGTGCTCAGACTTGCATCACTTTATTCCAGACTACAGACCACAGAAAATCTGCATTGCTGTGCTCGGACTGACAAAGAGGACAGCTCTGCTCCACTTTATTCAAGACAGCACAAAACGGGACAACTGCACATCACTTTAGTCAAAGCCACACAAAAGAGGACAATTCTGCATCCATTTTTTCAAGGAAAAGAAAACTGCGTTGTTGCGTTCAAGGTTACACAGAAGACAATTTTGCATCACTTTAAGGCTACACAAAAAAGGACAATATGCATTTATTCAATACTTCACAGGATAATTATACATCATGAGTGTGTGTGAGAGGAGGCAAGGGGTGTAAGGAAGGGCAGGGTGTTTTATGTTAAGTATGTTACATCTTCACTTTAAGTGTCCTGTCGTAGAATGTAGTGTTTTCTTTTTTAGGGTTAATGCTGTCTTTGATAGGGGTTTACAGGATTAGTGCCTCTTTCACAAGACTTAATGCCCTCTTATCTCGGTGTCCTTTTCTTTAAAAGATTGCTTATTTCTTTCACTAGGTGGTAGTTTCCTTCTTTCACACGGTTTGTCTTTTAACAGGTTTTTTTAAAAATCTTCCTCCACACGGTTTTTTAATTTTCACAGGGTTTATAATTTTTTTTCACAGGGTTAGTGTCCTTTTGTTTTGCAGGGTATAGTGTCCGCTTCTTTCCCAGTCGCATGTCCTTATGTCTCATACTGTTGTTTTCTTTAAACACGGTTTAATACCATCTTCATTTACTTTAAATGTTCCTGTTGTAGGATGTGGGGTGCTCTTCTTATTCAGTTTCATGCTGTCTTCTTTGAATAGGGGTTTACAGGATTAGTGCCTCTTCTTTCATAGGATTGAATGCCCTCTTCCTTCGGTGTCCGTTTCTTTGAACAGGTATCTACTTGTTTCACTAGGTGGTAGTTCCCTTTTTTCACAGTGTTTGTTAATCTTCCATCACAGGTTTCTAATCCTTCACAGGGTTTATTGCCCTTTGCTTTCACAGATCTCACTTTCTTTTTCTATCATAGGGCTAAGTGTCTGTTTTTCACAGGATTTAACGTCTTGTTTTCCCAGCGTTTAGTGCCTTTTCTTTTTCCAATGATAGTGTCCTCATTTTACATATTTAAGCATTCCCTGTTCCCACAGAACGTAACCAGATCATCAGGAGGAGCGTGTGCATCCTTCTATAGAATTTGCCTAGTCTAGTCTCAAGTCAAGACAAAGGGATATTTATTCTGATTTTTCACAAGTACTTGGTGTCTTCTTTTCACACTTTAGTGTCCTTTTCACAGTGTAGTGTCTTTGAGTTTAGTGTCCCCTTTCGTCAACATTGCCTTACCTTGGCCATGAACTGTCCATGGACAGTCTTCCGAGTTATTACCTCCCACTTATATTGTGGAACACTTGTTTTCAAATGTTTCTCGGTCAATGGCAGTGGGTTTACTTCCTTCCTTGCCTTCATTTTCCATCCTGCCCCCCACCCCCCCCCCCCCTCCTCCCCCCAACGTATATTTTTTCATCTGTTCCTTCATGTTTCTTTTCCGTTTCCCTACACACACATGGGCTTTTTTCCTAGGGGAGTTTTGCAGCTCTATTTAAAAGCCAGCTACGTGTGACTTCAAGTGTCCTGTTATAGGATGTGGTGTATTCTTCTTTTTCAGGGTTTAATGCTGACGTTTTCGATAGGGGTTTACAGGATTAGTGCTTCTTCCATAGGATTTGATGTCCTCTTCTTTCAGTGTCCTTTTCTTTGAACAAGTATGTATTTTTAGCTGAGTGACCTGTGTAAATCCGGTAGTCGTTAGGTATGCACTTTCACTGGGTGGTAGTTCCCTTCTTTCACAGGGTTTTTTTTAAATCTTCCATCACAAGGCCTATGATCTTTCACGGATGTTTTTACATAGTTTAGTGTCTTGTTCTTACAGTATGTAGTGTTCCTGTCTTCAAAGTTTAGTGTCCTTTTCTTTCACGGGAATAGTGTCCTCTGCTTTCACACGTTTGAATGTCCTTTTCCTCCTATTTTCTTCATTAAACACAGTTTATTAACACCATCTTTATTCACTTAAATCTCCTGTTGTATAATTAGGCGTGCTCTTCTTTTACAGGGTTTAATGCTGTCTTTTTTAATAGCGATTCACAGGATTAGTGCCTCGTCTTTCATAGGATTTAATGTCTACTTTTAATGTCATTTTCTTTAAACGGTTATCTACTTTCACTAGGTGATAGTTACCTTTTTACAGGGTTTAGTAATCTATCACATGGTTTATGGTCCTTTGCAGGGTTTATTGCCCTTTCCTTTCACAGATCTCACTTTCCTTTATCTTGGGGCTGAAGTGTTTGTTCTTTCACAGGATTTAACGTCTTATTTTCCTATTTAGTGCCTTTTCTTTTCCAGTTATAGTCCTGTCCTTTAGGTGATTAGCACGACTACTCTTCCCGTGTTCGTCTTGTGTGGAAACAGGATGCAGAACAGTGGAACCAGGGAATGTTTCAGGAGAGGCATCAAAGGCGACTGCAGTGATGTAGCGTGTCTCCTGATCGGGGGATCTGGATCATGGACGCATGTTTTCAGATACGTTGAGGCTGTGCTGCAGAGCTAATTAGGAAGCCTTTGATCCTGTTCCTGAAAGATTTCCAGTGCACATCTGGTTTCTCCTATTCCGAGTATTCCCTGTACTGCACAGGACGTGACATGGTCATCAGATGTAGCACTTGGATCTTCTTTCGGGGTTAATAGTCTTCCTTGATAGTTACTCACAGGATTGGTACGTTTTCTTTCATAGGATTTAATGTTCACTTCTCTCGGTGTCCTTTTCTTTTAACACATATCTACTACGTTGACTGGGTGATAGTTTCCTTCTTTCACATAGTGATAGTTTTCTTTCATGGTCATCAGATGTAGTACTTGATTCGTTTTTCAGTGTTAAATGCCGTCTTCCTGGATAGGGATTCACAGGAGTAGTGCCTCTTCTTTCATAGGGTTTAATGTCCTTTTTTCAGCGTCCTTTTTTTGAACAGGTATCTACTTATTTTACTAGGTAGTAGTTCCCGTCTTTCACAGGATATATTAATCTTCCTCCACAGGTTTCTTATCTTTCACAGGGTTTATTGCCCTTTGCGTTCACGGATCTCACTTTCTCTGTCATAGGGCTGAAGTGTCTGTTCTTTCGCAGGATTTAAAGTCTTGTTTTCCAATTATTTAGTGCCTCATTTTCCAATGATAGTGTTTTCCTTTAACATGTTCTAAGTATTCCCTGTTCTGCACAGAATATGACATGATCACCAGAAGTAGTATGTGGATCCTTTTGTAGGATTTGTTTGGTCTAGTCTCACGTCAAGTCTAAATTATTTATATTCTGATTTTTCACAAGTACTTGGTGTCTTCTTTTTCACACTTTAGTGTCCTTTTCAGAGTTTATAGTCGTCTTCCTTTAGAGTTTAGTGTACCCTTCTCTCATCAACATTACCCATGAACTCTCCATAGCCAATCATCAGAGTTATTAGCTCCTACTCATAATGTTGAACACTATATTTTGTTTTCACATTTCTCTTTCTATTCCAATGAACTTACATTACCCATGAACTGTCCATAGCCAGTCATCAGTTATTAGCCCCTACTCATAATGAACACTAAATTTTGCTTCCATTTTTTTTTTTCAGTCGGTGACAGTGGGTTTGCTTCCTTCCTGGCCTTTTTTTCCCGTCCTGATCCCCCCGTTTTATCTTTTCATCTGTTCCATCGTCTTCATGTTCCCTTTCACCTGCTCACATACGGACTTTTGATAGTTCCCTTCTTTCACAGGGATAATTAATCTTCCTTGACAGGGTCTCTTGATCTTTCACAGGCTTTATTGTCCATTACTTTCACGAATTTCATTTTCTTTTTCTTTCATATGTCTTAAGTGTCCGTTTTTTTCCACAGGATTTAACGTCTTGTTTTCCCAGCATTTAGTGTCTTTTCTATTCCAATGATGGTGCCCTTTTTCCTGTTCTAAGTATTCCCTGTTCCGCACAGAACGTGACGTGGACATCAGAGGCAGTATGTGGATCCAGTGATAGGATTTGTTTGGTCTAGTCTCTCAAGTCAAGTCAAAATTATCTATATTCTGATTTTTCACAAGTACATAGTCTTTTTCACACTTTAGTGTCCTTTTTTTACACTTTAGTGTCCTTTTCAGAGTTTATAGTCTTCTTTAGAGTTTAGTGTACCCTTCCATTATTAACCTTGCCTTAACTTACCCGTGAGCTGTCCATAGTAATGTTGAACACTATTTGGTTTTCATATTTTTCTTTCAGTCGGTTTACTTCCGTCACTGCCTTTTTACCGTCCTGATCCCCCCATTTTATCTTTTCATCTGTTCCATCTTCATGTTCCCTTTCACCTGCCCACATATGGACTTTTTTCCTACGGGAGTTGTGCAGCTGCATTCAGAAGGCCAGCTGCGTCCGACTTTGTGTCCTGTCGTAGGATGTGGTGTTCCGTTCTTTTTCAGGGTTTAATGCTTTCCTCTTTGATGGGGGTTTGCAGGATTCATGCGTCTTCTTTCATAGCATAATGCCTTTCAGTGTCCTTGTCTTTGAACAGGTATCTACTTGTTTCCCTTGGTTTCCGTCTTTCACAGGGTTAATCTTTCTTCACAGGGTCTGTGATCTTTCACAGATATTTCACAGGGTTTAGTGTCCTTTTCCTTCACAGAGACTAGTGTCCTCGTTTTTCACACCTTTGAATGTCCTTTTCTCATTTTTGGCGTTTTCTTCTGTAAACACGGTTTAATGCCATCTTCATTCACATTGTCTTGTATGATATGGCGTGCTCTTCTTTTTCAGGGTTTAATGCTGTCTTTTTTGATATTCACAGGATAATTGCCTCTTCTTTCAGGGGATTTAATGTGATATACTTTCAGTGTACTTTTCTTTGAACAGGTATTTAGTTTCACCAGGTGGTACTTCCCTTCTTTCACATGGTCTATTAATATTCTGTCACATGGTTTATGATCTTTCACAGGGTTTATTGTCCTTTCCTTTCACGGATCGTACTTTCATTTTCTAGTATAGGGCTTAAGTGTCTGTTCTTTCACAGGATTTAGCATCTTGTTTTCCCAGCATTTAGTGCCTATTTTTTTTTCCAATGATAATGTTTAACTTTGACATGATCTAAGTACTCCCTGTTCCGCACAGAACGTGACATGATCATCAGAAGTATGTGGATCCTTTATAGGATTTGTTTCGTCTAATCTCAAGGCAAGTCAAAATTATCTTTATTCTGATTTTTCACAAGTACATAGCGTCTAAGTTTTCGCACTTAACTGTCCTTTTCACAGTTTAGTTTTCTCTTTCGAGTTTAGAGTCCCCTTCTGTCATCAACATTGCCTTACGTTACCTATGAACTGTCCACAGCCAGTCATCAGTTATTGCCTCCCACTCACAATGTTGAACACTATATTTTGTTTTCATGTTTTTTGCAATGACAGTGGGTTTACTTCTTTGCCTTCTTCCCCGTCCTGCCCCCCCCCCCCCCCCACACCCCCCCACCCCCCACTGTTTTCTTCCCATCTGTTCCATCTTCATGTTCCCTTTCCTTTCCCATGCCCACATATGGATTGTTTTTCCTAGGGGAGTTTTGCAGCTGTATTCAAAAGCCAGCTGCGTGTGACTTTAAGTGTCCTGTCGCAGGATGTGATGTACTTTTATTTTTCAGGGTTTAATGCTGTCTTCTGTGATAGGGGTTTACAGGATCAGTGCCTCTTCTTTCATAGGATATAATGCCCTCTTCTTTTAGTGTACTATTCTTTGAACAGATATCCTTGTTTTACTGGGTGGGAGTTTCCGTCTTTCACAGGGTTAATCTTCCTTCACAGGGTCTATGATCTTTCAGATATTTCACAGGGTTAGTGTCATTTTCTTTCACAGTATTTAGCGTCCATTTCTTTCTCAGGTTTAGTGTCCTTTTCTTTATGTCCCCTCATCATATCCGA
>CM031609.1:90408897-90416397 GCA_018398815.1 Conus ventricosus
TATATTAATCACATACCACAAATCCATGCAAAGATACTATACATTCACTTTGTAAACTCATCACGCGCGCGCGTGCACACAACACACACACACAACAACGACACACACACACACACACACACACACTACACACACACACACATACACACACCACACATGCACCCCGCGCACAAACCACACACACCATCACACACACACACCCACACACACACCACACACACACACACACACACACAGACACACCCACATACACACACACACAACGCACGCACGCACGCACGCACAGCACACACCACATAAACAACATAACACAACCGCACGCACGCACGCTCAATTCAAAATTCAATTCAATTCAATTCAAAATATATATCCTATGACCCCTGTTTGGGGCATTAGGAAATAAAATGTAACAAAGAAGAAAATACGAAACTCACTCAGACAATGTGTGAACATATTGAGTAAATTCTAAATTCTGGTGAACTGTAATGATCTCATTAAAACAATCTTTCCCATTTTAATGAAACTTACTAATATTCAAAACAAATGCTTCCATTTTCGACAAAAAATTACAAAGTTTGAAAACAGACTATGGTTTTAGATATTTTTTTTAGGGATGAATTTTTCAAACGAATTCATTAAGTTTTGGACATCTCCATGATGCCAATGAAATTCGTCACCAAATTTCACACCCATTTACCACAGTTACGACAAATACGCAATCACTTGGGAAAGCTATGTGTCTTCCCAATTTCAATTTGCAATTCTCTGGGTTAACTTACTACAATCCAATTTAAATAAAGATATACAAGAATTACTGGTAAGGTAAAAGAGAATGTTCTTTTCCAAAGACAGTCTTTAAACACTTTTAATAAAGAAATACCCACTTGTTGCAGTTTTCCAAGAGAAACTGCGCCAATCACGAGCATAATTATTTTGAGCAACTTCCTTTTTAACACACATACATAAGTTACTTCTGTTTGTTAATGATGAGATTTCCAAACACAATCAAAACCAGTTTCAAATAAAAATGCGTTTTAACCTAACAAGCCATGGTGAAACTACAATTCCTTTGTAGTATATTTCATGCAAGATTAATATACGTTGTTTTAATACCTTCCTTAGAATCAGGAACACTACGTTAGCCCCAGAACCTTATCATTCTTACTTTAAACTATACTATAAAAAGGATATATTCCGTGTCACACATCACCATAAATCAATGAAGTCATTGTAGTTTTATTTATCTCAAATGAATATTTTAAAAAAAAACAAAACTGTACTTTTCTAGCATATCAACATTTGCAAAACCCCAAATTACAAACAACGATACAACAACACAGGTCCACTAATGGAAAGAAATCAATTATATGTCAAACATCAGTTTGCAATTTCCTGCTTCCTTGCAGTTTGTAAATAAAGACTAACATTTCATTGAGAGCCTATTATAATCACATTTTTTTTTGCTTTGTAAAAAAAGAAACTGTTCTGCTGAACTCGAGGCCTAAGTATTATCATTGAATTAAAGAACCTCTATTTTTTCATCTCCGAAAGAAAAAAAATTTCCCCCCCACCAAATCACGCATAACTACTTCGACCATGAAAGACAACTATTTTTGTTTCTTGGAATTTAGTCTAATATAGCCATGTGCTGCAATATATATTAAGGCATAAGTTCTTTTTTGCAAAGCAGAATAGAATTTGCCAATAGAATTGTAACATCACATATAACAATCCAACCAATTTAATAACTGTATCAAGTTATCAGCTCTTGCGTTAAATCATATTTCTAGAGTAGAACAGTTATTTGTCAAAAAGGAACTGTTGTAGATCATTCAAAAATAAATGAAAACCAATAATGGTGAAAGGTTTTCCCTCCTTGAACGAACACCCCTAACAACTGCCAAAGAACTCTGATTTTTTTGAACAATTTAAAACATGGCAAGCCCGAAAAAAGACGATTATTATTATTTTTATTTGAAGCATATAACATAAATGATTACAACGGCAATTATTTTTCTCAGATATGCCGTGACTTAATCATTTGTGCCATAAAGCATGCCCCATCCAAATAGAATCAACTGCCTTTCTGTAATCCAATAAAAGCACAGTATAATTTTCCATTGTTTTCAATCGTTCAAACTGAGTAAATCGCAAAGAAAAATTGCCAATGGTAACGATTGTATTTATTATTCCATAAAAAGGGTAACACATTTATATATTGGGACAAGTACTAGACATGCTCATGTCAAATTATTTGCTAAATCCATGTTGAAGAGGAAGAGTGCGGTGGGGAAAGAGTAAAGAGTGAAGGAACTGTGGAGTGGAGGAAGAGAGAGGAGGAAGAAAAACATTTATTTAAAAAAAATGTCATTGTTGGATTGCAAACATGTAAATCAATGATTTAAGAACAAAACATGGTCAAGCGATAATGCATGCCGTCTAAAACCCTGCGTTTGTATTTCTGACATTAAAAGTCCATTTATTTTCAACAAAATAAGGTAGGCTGCTATTTAGAATGGACGTGAATAATTTGCCACACAACTCCAACAGCATGTTATCCCTCGAAGTTATTGCAGTCCTTGTTGTATCTCCTGTGCCATTATAGAGTGGTACAACTTTAACCCCTGACACCCAAGCTTTCGGTCACAATACCCGAAACCAAAACACGATTAAACACTAAACAATAAAAAACACTGGTCAATATAAAGGTCGAAACAATCTTTGTATCTTCATTCCTCACTAAATCAACTCCTGCTGCGTTATTATTCCTTAAACATTTGAATGATCTTGTTCCAATATCCCATCCTCGTAAATCTGAAACATTCAAAATGTCTAGATTGATATTTCCTTAATGATACTTCGTAACTAAAAATTGAAAAAAGTCATTACATCCAGTGCTTTTGATTAAGGGACTAGAAATGAATTTTAAGCTCTGCAAGAGAATATAGACACGATGACGCATTTTGCCTTGACATTTTCCTTCAATAATCCTTGTAGTTCTAGTTTTTAAAGCTCGCAATTCTCTAAGCCCTTTTCCCGTGCACTCTTTCAATCGTCTCAAAAACATTTTTATAATCTTTGCTTTTCGCCAGCAAGAATATTTAGATTCGCACAGTATTTGAGCATTTAACTTTATATGCTTTGGCTTTAAAGAACTGGCTTCGATGAAAACCTTAACTCTCCCTTATCAAACCAGCTTTGATTCTGCCTCATTGAATATCTAATTATTGTTCTAAGTAATAGAGTAAGTACCAAATGTAATCCTTCCGCTGAATCACCAAGAATTGACGAAAACCGCTTATTCAATTCAACCGGATTGATATTGTGCCTTGTTTAAATAAAGTTACAATTTCATCAACATTGTAATTGCTAATGTTCTTTATATTCATTACATCTGTTGTAATCCCATCTTCTAATCTCTCTGCACCATCATACCTTTGATGCAGATAGTGTTTAGTACCATTAGTACATTGAAAACAAAACAGTTTTTAACTGGAAGGACAGGCATAATGGGCATAACACATCAGAGAACAAAAACGCATCAAAAACATCAACATTTACTACTTACTTGGCTTTTTTTCCATCAAATATCTATAACCACTGAATCATCAACAACTGTGCTTCCTTCCATGTGTGCATGTGCCAATACCAGCATCTGAACCAATTCTTGTGTTTTCCGTTAAAATGTAAATTGAACAGTGATTACATAAATCTAGAGACGCTAACCATAATTAATAGGCCTCTGCTTATCTTGAGATGTATCAGGTGTTGACAAGGTTGAAATAGCTTCGCTCAATATCATGAGAACACAAGAACACAGACTGAGTGAACTGATCATACAATAACAATCATCATACTTTTTTGGTATAAGCATTAAAATCGGCTTCAACAACTAACATAACAATCCCATATATTTATCCTTGTAATTAGGAACACATTTCCGTCTCTAAAACACATCAACATCAACATTGCTATAAACTGAACCTCGGGAGGAATGTATTCGCCACCAAGTCCAGACCAGTCTTCTATCATAACAATGGCAAGGATTGTTTTTAAAATCATAAAACCAAGCCAACATCACCCAGAAGAAGGTAAAGAAATCTCGCACACCACTAGATAGCTTGCTTTTTGATGGCCTAATCTAATCCCACCAGAACGTCCAGATTAGACAAGGAATTTCTGTTAAACAGTTTTTTATTGTCATATCTCTCCAGTCACTGAAGCAATCAGAGAGTAATAAAGGCATCTTGGTCATCAGTTTTGTTCACAAGGAAAACGGCAATGTCGAATAGATATGAATATAGTTCACAAATTCCAAAATCTGGAGACGTGGAACGCAAATCCACACACATTTAAAGAATAGCAAAAGCCGCTCACGATCATGGCGAAACAGTGTGGATCCACAGACCATATCAAACATAAATCATCGTGTGACAATCACAATTAATAAACGTCAAGCTATGCAATCAAAAAGGATTCACTTAGAAGTTACGCACTAGATGATCGCTCATCAGAAGAATAGATTGGAAGAATATAAACCATTACAACACAGAGACAAGATGAAGAATAGTACAGCTACAAGCACTCGCGTTGAGACTACACATGAGTCAGATGAATCACCTCCACCCTCCGGCAAACCCTACTGGTGTAAGATGAAATGCGGAAGCACATATCATGCGGTGAGACTACACATGAGTCAGATGAATCACCAACGAACCTCCAAACCCTTAGCTGGTGTAGATGAAGTGCTGAAGCCACCACATTGAGACCTACACATGAGTCAGGATGATACATCACCACCACCTCCCGGCAAACCCCTAGCTGGTGGTACAAAAGGCTGAAGCACACCACGTTGAGACTACACATGAGTCAATGAATCACCACGACCGTCGCGGGCAAACCCCTAGCTGCTGGTTAAGATGACATGCTGAAGCCCAAGCGCCGTGTAGTCTAACCTTCGACACACCGATCGCGGAAAAGGTCGTCAGGTCACTCTACGTACAACCGCGTTGCTGCCGGAAAGATCCCGCACTGCCCCCATGCTGATCCTCCCAGGGCGGGCCTTCAACTGACAACAATTTGGCCATCATGTTTAAGTGGGATACCCTGTCGCACACACCAGTGCTGCCTTACAAATTTTGAATAATTAGAAGGTAGGGGTGTCAGTTCATCGTTCAGGTAAACTCCTTTCAATGTCAATGTTTGCGCAGATCGCTCTTCCACATCATGAGGTTTTCGCCCTTGCCTTCCTTCGGAATGAACTTCACCAGCACTGGTCTGGAGGCTTTCTTCGTTTTTAGGGCCATTCATCAGAGATGTCCATGATTTCGAGATCTACCACCCTCCCAACTTTCTTCCCCAACTCCATTCGCTTTTTTCCACCATATCTTCGTTCTCTCATCTTCATTTGAGGTCCATTGATTCTCATGTTTGCCTTCGCTGATACTGATTCCTAAGCCTTTCCTGCTCGACGAGGGGGGGCAGCAAAAGATGTACCCTGTTGAGCCTTCCTCAGAAATACATCTCATTTTTTTCAGACAACCTTTTTTGACAGTCTGTACCAACTCCTCCAGACATCCACAGCTTACTTTAATGTAGCCCCAAGAACTGGAACGAGGAGTTCTACAACTCGTGACGGCAATATCTCCAGCATCACCAATGACTCATTGTTAACCCCACTCGTTCTTTTTTTTTTTTCCCTTTCCCACCATTGCCTTTGGCAGACGGACACCACTTATTCATCGTTTCCCGATGCGACAACAGGCCCATCAATACAAGTCAACAAACCTGATGTGCTTCAAGATCACATCGGTCAAACCACATGGCCAGCTTGAGACATGGAGAGGTCAGTTACTAGACTAGCAAAAAAAAAAATCCGGACTTCGACTCTAAAAAAATACAAACAAGCACTTCACTGTTAATAGGTGACGAACGCACTTCACATAAAAATGATGTCCACGTCAAGTAAAGAACACACGAAACTCTGTAAAAATAAATACAAGTTAGCTCACTAACTCCACAACATTCACAATTTGGTTTCAAGAGCAGTTGAAAAGAACAGCTTACCGACTCATCCGGATGTACGTCACACACACACACGAACACACACACACACACACACACACACCCACTTGTTTACCTAGACTGCCTGCTTCCTGTTTAAAGGTTCTGGCTGCAACGTTATTTCGCCATTTTTGTTAGGGTATATTTGACGTGCAAAACACTCTTTCAGCTTTTGAGAGGCCAAGGCTGATTTTTGCTTGGTATTTCGTTTCAAAAAAAAAAAAAAAAAAAAAAAAAAAGCACCCAATCCAACCAACAAACAAACAAACCAAAACATTGTGTGTGTGTGTGTGTGGTGTTGTGTGAGTGTGTGTGTGAGGTGTTATTTTGAATTTTAAGAGAGCTTAACAAGGTGGTTTTGAAAAGGCGAATACTACAATCAGATTTAGGAAGATAGGATCTGTTGATCATTGAAATAACACAACAGCTAAAAGAGCAGGACAAGTAATGTGTGTGTGTTCTTGCACAACACACACACACACAACACAACAACAGCCACACACACACACCCCACACACACACACACATCACACACAGCCTCTCTGAGTCTGTCTCGGTGACCTGTCACAGTGTCTCTCTCTGATCTCTGTCTGTCTCCTGTCTGTCTGCTGTCTGTCTGTCTCTCTCTCTCCTCTCTCTCTCTCCTCGTCTCTCCTCTCTCTCTCCTCCCTCACCTCCCTCCTCCTAGCTCCTCTCTTCTCTTCTCTCTTACATGACGTGGATTGACAGGCTGTCTTAGAATACAAAAAGCCAGTGGGACAGTTTATATACCGCCTGCGAACCCTCCCTTGCATTCTAAATGGATCTTCAAGCATAAGCTCAAAGAATGTACGTTTATATTCAGAAAGTAATTTTACTGTTCCACCCCCCCCCCCCCCCCCCCCCCCCCCCCGCAACTTAATTCTCTACCACACTTCCACCCCCCTTTTCTCTTTAACTGTCTACCTCTTACACTTGCGCTTTAGGCCTCTGTTGGATTGGTGGGGCCGGAAGAGCTCGTGTAGAGCGCCGGACGTAATCTTGGTGATTCTGGGGTTGCAGGTTCGAATCACCACCGGGCCGTTTCGGAACGGGGGATTTTATTTCCCCCTCGGAGATAACCATTGGTTCTGACGTCCATTTTTTCCACTTACAGTCCTTCGAATGAACTTTTAAAAAAAAAACCGTGGTTTCCCGTGTGTAACCGCACGCATAACATCTTGCCACACGTAAAATCCCATCACCAACTTTCGGTAAGAGAAGGCCAGGTTGGCACGTTGGTATGGATGTTACTCATAACATGCACCCTGGGTGAAAATGGGAAAAAAATGAAGAAAGTAAGAAAACTAAGTAAACATAGTGATGAATGGAGACTGGATGAAACGGGAAACGACTGATGAAGCGCAAGCTTGGCAGCTTCTTCAGTTCGGCACTTACCCAGGTAGACAGCCGTTGTGT
>CM031609.1:90421397-90426397 GCA_018398815.1 Conus ventricosus
GCAGCCCCAACAAAGACCTGACCTGCTTCCTAGTAGTAGGAGTGGATATATTCAAAATCTTTTAAACCCTTTCTTACCTTCGGACGCATAGTACCACTCCAACAACATGCCCAAGGGAACTCCAGTGAACGAAACCCTGCCTCGATCTTCGAAGGACGAGCTGTGAGGTTGAAAGACCTCAGACGGGAGAGCACCCCCCTTCCCCATGTTTAAGGGTGATCATCCCATGACATACTGTACACAAAAATATCGTCAAAAAAAACTGAGGCAGAAACTGATCTAATGCCAGCATACGCATCATGCGTGCAAACACTGCAGGAAGCCGTTTACAAGTCCAAAAGGCATCCTGACAAACTGGAATAGACCCAAGTTTTGTTGTAAAAGCCGTTTTTCGGACGATCTCGGCTTAACCCGATCTGCCAATATCCTTTTGCAAGATCTATCTTTGTGAAAAACTGAGCATCAGCTAACCTTCCCAAAAAGACTCTCCACATCGGGAAATAGGTTCGGCATCAATGACGGAAATTTCTTGTTCAAGATCGAAATCAATGCAAAATCTACACGTACCATCTTTCTTCCTGACCAACACAACTGGAGATGCATACGGACTATTGGATGGTTCAATGATTCCAAGATCCAACAGATACCAATCTCTCTCTCAACAACCTCTTTCGCAGAAAAGGGGATATCATAACACTTCTTTCTAACAGGGACATCTGTTGTAAGAGGGATCTCTAATAGTGCTTCACCTGAGAAAAAACCTGGTTTAGGAGTCAAAATGTCCTGAAAAATCATCAAAGACTGCACGCAACTCCCTGAAACCGCTGTCGACAAAGTCCCAATCAAACTGCACTGAGTGGACATCTTTCATTGGCATAGAAGACGCCATCGGAACAGCTAAAGTGGGAATGGGTAAAGCGTCATCCAGTCCCGGACGACCCAACTGTACAAACCACTTCACGAACAGTACAAACAGACTCCGGAGAGGGGTCCACAGAAAGACCAACCCCTGGAGAACACTCAAGAGAAACCTGTTCCTGCTCATAACCCAAAAGGGGTGCTATCTCTGACCAAGGCACTGAAGTACCTTGTGAAAGAACAACTGTAGGCACAACAACACGACGAATATACTTTTTGAGCATTCGCATGAAAGATTTTTTCCCTTGCCCTTGACAAGGACCTTGTAATCTGGATGCAAGACTTTGACTACTGGGAACGGCCCTAAACCAACTGGCTAACAACTTGTTAGAGTCAGTCGGCAACAAAACTAAATTTTCATCATCACTTGGAAAAAAGCGTTCCCTGGCCTTTTGTCAAAGTATTTTTTTCCCTTAAAAGGGGAATCAGCGAATTCTCCATGGCTAACTTACATGAGTCAAAATAAACATTCTTGAGTTCAAACAAGTACGAATAAAGAGGTTTGGCCTCAACATCCTGAGCATCTGACCCAGTCCACGAACTCCTGTATTTAAAGCAACAGGACACGAACCTGTCGACCAAACAGCAACTGAAAGGGAGAGAAACCTGTACTTTCAGAGGGCAACTCTCTGCACGCAAACAACAGTGCAGGCAAATATCGATGCCATGCCTTTGGTTGAGTGCGGCCCATCTTTTTAAAACATGGATTTCAAAGCCCCATGAAATCTCTCAACATGCCCATTTGCCTGGGGGATGATACGGCGATGTACGTACGCCCTTTGCACCACACAAAGCATGAAACTGCTTCATGAGATCAGAGTTGAACTGTGTACCCTGATCAGACAGAATCTCCTTGGGGAAACCTAAACGAGAAAAGATTCCCAACAATGCTTCTGCCACAGCAACAGAGGAGATATCCTTCAACGGAACAGTTTCCCGGAAACGGGTAGCAATGTCAATCATGGTAAAGATGTAACGATGACCTTGTTCCGAAGGAGGAGACAGTGGACCAACAAGATCAACAGCCACACGATCAAAGGGGAGTACTGATGACTGGAACAGACGCAAGGGGGTACTGGACAAAACTTTACCCTTTGATACTGTCTTCTGACATACTCACGGGAAAGCAACATACTTCGCTACATCCACAGTTACTCCAGGCCAAAGAACTTGTTAAGGTTTTCTAGACAGAGTACGCCGAGAACCACAATGACCGACAAAATCAGATCATGGGGCCACAGATAACATGTAGGTCGAAGTTCAACAGGAACAAAAAACCTGATCAAAAGAGATATCATTTTTGACAAAATGCCTGTACAGAACTTCTCAGACACATAGTAGTAAAAGGTAGTTTTACCTAACCTCTTCACCTCACCCGAAGTGCTGACTGGAAGCACGACTTCAATGACGCTCATCCTTCTGTTTCTGAACAAGATCAGAACGGGAAATGTTCAGATCATCTGGGATTGACACAAAGGCTTTTGTCCACAAAAATGCTTAGCCTTTGCCCTCGTAACGGCGGCTAAAGAGAAAGGTTCACCAGAACATCCTAAACTCACCGTTCACAAAAACTCCAGGTACATTACCCACAATGAGATCTGCGACAGGACTACCAAGACACAACAAGTCAAATCACCCACAAAATAAGGACAACTGACTGAAACTGTAGCCCGTGGAAACTCATCCACACGACCACCCAAAAAAAACACACTTCACTGTGGTTCCTAACATCTGACTGTCAGAAACTAACCGTTTGCGAACGCCACAAATAGTAGCACCAGTATCACGCAGAACAGAGCTCAAAGTGCCATTCACAGAACCAGACTCCAAATGCAATTTGCCTGTGAACTCACCCGCAGCTAGACAAGCAAAAGGAGTATCAAGAACAGAGCAACTAGCAATGGACTGTTTGCTGTCGGCTGAGTTCTCAACAAAAGTAGAGTTACCAACCCCAAAAGGACACGTGTTTGGGTGGCTAAGGGTGCAAATTCTACAAGGGCTTCTACCTGATTTCCATGGACACCTAGCAGCTACATGTCCTGTCTTTTTCACAAAAACACACAACACTTGCAAACTGATCGAAGCACTTTCTGAGGAACTCCTACTGCCAGAGGTATAACGGGCGCCACGACCCCGATTTAAAGGTACCGCCAAAGTTATTCCACGACCAGCTGAGTAACCAAAACTCTGATGACCATAATAACAGTACCACAAAAGTTACTTCCACGATCAGCCAACGAACCAGAGTAGTGGCCACTGTTTTGAAAAGTAGAGTATCTGTTTCCTCTGTCAGACTGACCACAGTACGGAGTTCTATCAGACTGACCGGGATATGCATTTCTGTCAAAAATTGACCAGGAGTTTTGTACCCAACAGAAGCAAAATGTTTACATCAGCTTTCCTAGAAAGCACCCCTTTGTTGGATGAGCACGTCGTATGACTCTGCAGACTTGATCATTTCATCAAAAGGTTTTCAATCTCTCTACACAAAAAAGTGGCCAACTCCTTAGAGACACACTCCAAAAAACTGCTCACGCAAAATAAGATCCACCAGATCTTCAAAAAAAACTTATCAATTTTTTTACAAAGGACCAACGGTCAAACAAACGCTAAGTTCAACTGCAAAGGTCTCGAAAGGTTCATCGGAGCTAGGTTAGCCTCACGAAAACGCTTACGAAACCATCTGGAGTACATTGAAATTTTTCAGCAAGCTCTCTTTCAAAAGTCGTAAGACACAACATTATTTTCAGCGAGACTGTGATAGAGAGTTAAAGCAGAACCCTCAAGTATGCAGACAGGTATGTTACCCACAAACTCTCAGACCATCCCAAGGAACGAGCATGGGTTTCAAAACGAAACAAGTAACTGTCTTATCATCAGTTCTTTTTTTAAAAGGGGGCAACTTAGGAAAGGTTGGGCGAGGGCGTTAAACCTGGGAAAACCCGAACCCCGACTCTCACTGTCCTGTCCTGAGACCGCACTCTGCTGAGAGGTTATTTGTAACTGTATTCGTTTTGTTTCCTCTACCTCTTGCATTCTTTTTTTTTTCCTCCTGCTCTTGTATCTGTATCTGCTCTCTTTTGGGTTTTCCCCTTGTATCTGCTTCTTTTAGTTTCTTCCTGTAATTGTATCTGTATCTGCTCTCTTTTAGTTATCTCTTCTTCCTGTACTCTCAACTGAATTCTTTCAATCGCTTCTTTCCTCTCTTTCCATGTCCTGGGCAATACACTTGTCAACATAGGCCAACAGATCTTCTCCCTCCAGACCACATACCTTACCTCGTTGTAAAAATTTAGCGAAAACTTTGTCCTCGTCCCCAGAGGATACAAAAAGGACTTTCTTCCTTAGCCTTCTGTGCCATCATGAAAATATGAAATAATGTCCTGTCAAACCCAACACCACACACACTAGTGGATCAAATATAAACAATTGCTATCACAAGCAAAAAAAGTTTGAAACCCCTGTCCACTAAAAATTTTTTAAATTCCAAAGAGGATTTTTTTTTTTTTCAAACAAACATTAATGGCAATCACTCTTAAAAGGGCTAAGTATTATCAAACCCAACCAACACAAAGATAGAGATAAACAATGAAACAGGGTTTTAGGGATATGGGGAGAAAGAAAAACACAATCGGTAATCAATGCTAAATTTTCAGCAACAAATATAAATCAAGCAATGACATGAGAGTAATTTCAATATAATCAATGTATTTTTGTTGTTGTTGTTGTTGTTGTTGTTGTTTTACACACTAAGCATTCAAATGAAACAACTAATAATTTATTTATTTATTTTTTTTTTTTTTCAAAACTGGTTCAGGGCAGCCACTCACACACTCACTCATTCAAGAGGGAAAAAAACCCTAAGAATGCTGAAGAAGCAACACAATCCCCAAGTAAAAAATGGAAACAGAAATAATCAGAGGATGACTGAAGATAATAAAAATTAAAGCCCACAAAGGAAGGAAGAACTAGGAACTAGGCCCTCGTATCTCCTGAAACTATACAGAAGGAGATACCCCGTTTCGCTGGAGACGGGAAAGAAAGTAGACAACAAAAGTTCATAAAAACAAAAAAATACAACA
>CM031609.1:90431397-90436397 GCA_018398815.1 Conus ventricosus
TGAGAGGGCGCTGCACCAGACCTTCCCTCACCCTCAGTGTCCGGCGGGGCCTTCAGAGGAGGAGGTGTCCTTCGAGCCCCGGACTCGTCGAGAGGGCGTCTGGTGTGTGGGTGCGCCAGGTGTCGTGCCCAGCGCAGGGGAGGAGTCAGACCGTGAGGAGTCACGGTCGGCGCCGGGGTGTAGAGTCTTCGGGTGTCAGCCCGCGTGAGGCCACGGACAGCGCTGAGGAGCGGAGTCATCGTGGAGGAGTCAGCCTGTGAGGGTCCACGGACAGCGCTGGGGAGCGGAGTCATCCGTGGAGGAGCAGCCTGCGAGGGTCCACGGACAGCGCTGAGGAGCGGAGTCATCCGTGGAGGAGTCAGTCTGTGAGGGTCCCCGGACAGTGCCAAGGACTGGAGCTTTCCGGGCCGGATAGGTTGTCCCATGGGTGTTGTAGAAGGGGTGTAGCGTTAGGCAGTAGGGTAGGGTGTTAGCTACTGCCTCCTTTTGGGACGTAGTGGCCAGCACAGTGTAGGTACTTCTCGCTGCCTCCCTTAGGGACGCAGTGACCAGTGCGATAGTGGTCCCGGGTCAAAAGAGAAGGGTGGGTCCTGGGGAGAGGTGTGGGTGGTAGCAGTTTTAAGTTTAGAGTCCCTTGGGTTTATTCTTGTCCCTATTAGTTAGCCACCACGTGTGCGGCTATCTCTGGCGTCCCTAGGTCGCAGTGATATACCGCAACTGGTGTTTAGTATAGGTTAGGGTTCTCAGGGTCGTAGTAGGGTAGGGTGGGTCAGTGAAGAAGTGGGATACCGGTGTGTGGTTGTAGAGGACGTGAGTGGTGGCGCCATAGTGTGTGTGTGAAAATAAGAAGTGCGCATGATTGTAAAGCTGTGTTATTGTGCTGTATTTGTTCTGCTCTAGTGTGTAATAGGTGTGGGAAAGGGTGGTAGGGCCGTCCGGCTTAGCGACCGTGACACACTCCATTAAGATATCAAGGACATAACTGCTCCTGAACAGAGGTAAATTAGACTACAGGATGCAGCTCATAACAGCCTTAAAGTAGCATCCCCATGGGTTGTACCAGCCCGTATTTCATGTCTGCATGAGAAAGTTCCTATGAAGGCTCCATCGCGTCACATCCACTGGCTGTTCTACAACGGCATCTGTCGAGGAGCCGTTATGTCCCTTGACGTGTCAATGGAATGCCTGTGCATGCCCGCACCCCACATGAACACAGCGCAGGCTTCCAAGGGTGATGCAGGATCGCTCCCTGTGGGTTTGCTCAGCAGTTGAGGACAGTATTACTCTGGAACCATCCACACCTTCTGGTGTGTGGTGTGTGTGTGGTGTGGTGTGTGTGTGTGTGTGTGTGTGTGTGTGTGTGTGTGTGTGTGTGTGTGTGTGTGTGTGTGTGTGTGTGTGTGTGTGTGCCACCGTCTTCAGACAATCAGAACCTTACTTGCAAATACATAAATGAAAAGGGAAAAAATTAATAGAAGATAAACATGTAATGAAGATGAATAAGAAGAATAAAATAGAATGAAAAAATGAAGAGAAATAAAACAAAATGAACTAAATAACAAATATAATAAATAACATGTGAATAAAGAAGGACAGGCATAGATAATGTGAATAAATAAATCAATGAATAAATAAGTAAATAGATTTTAAAAAAAAAACCTGTCTGTAGACTCGGAAAGCAAATTGTGTTTTTAAAAAAAATAAATAAATGAATACCAGACTCCTAGTTCACAAATACAAAAAAAAAAAAAAAAAAAAAAAAGAGAGCTTCCAACATGTGGTTTGACAGCAAGAAGATTTCTCCACTTCGCCTCCATCTAAACTGTTGAGAATCTGACAGCAGATGCGAATGACATCGCTGACGCTCTCCATCAAAGTTGAAGAAGGCGTGGGGAGTGCACACAGCATTCAATCTGTCAGATCTAGGATTGAGAACTGCACACTATTCCATCTCCATCCACCCCATCCATACGTTCTGGCCTTGCCATCTCCTCTCTCTCTCTCCTCTCTCACTCTCCTCTCTCTCTCTCTCTCTCTTCTCTCCTCTCTCTCTCTCTCCTCTCTCAAACGCACACACACACACACACACACACACACACACACACACACACACACACACACACACACACACACACACACACACACGCACGCACGCACGCACGCACACACACACACACACACTCACACTTTTTTTTTCTCAATGCCGTTTTTTGAATTTTTTTCTGTCTGGTACAGGCTTTTAAATAATAATCCGTGATGGATCCGGACGACTCTTCTTCATGGGCTGTCAATTGATAGATGGTTAGGTTTCTCCCTTCTTCTGTAATTTCCTCCTCTATTTTGGAGAGAGAGAGAGAGAGAGAGAGAGAGAGAGAGAGAGAGAGAGAGAGAAGAGGTTTTATAACTGTAGCCCAGAGTACCCACACTGGGCTTTTCAGGGCTGTCAAATCATCAAAGAAAAATGCACCATGAAAGACGAAAAAAAATGTGAAATTCTAAAAAACGGACACTATGTATATGCGCAGAATAACATGGAATAAAAAAAAAACGGACACTATGCATATGCACGGAATGACATGGAATTAAAAAAAACGGACAATATGTATCTGCACGGAATGATATGGAATTTTTAAAAAAAACGTACACTATGTATATGCACGGTATGACATGGAATTAAAAAAATTGTACACTATGTATATGCACGGAACGAGATGGAATTCAAAACATGGACACTATGTATATGTACAGAATGACATGGAATTAACATCTTTAACATCTAAAAGGCAGAAAAAAGTTTTTTTTTTCAATGCAAACACTGATGTCTATTCTGCCTTTTTGTTTTTTTAATATAAAAAAACACTTCAGTTTTTATAAAAGTCACAAAAAGACTTGAATGTACAATGAAACACAGAAAAACTTGAATGTACAATGAAACACAGAAAAACTTGAATGTACAATGAAACAGAGAAAAACTTGAATGTACAATGAAACAGAGAAAAACTTGAATGTACAATGAAACACAGAAAAACTTGAATGTACAATGAAACAGAGAAAAACTTGAATGTACAATGAAACACAGAAAAACTTGAATGTACAATGAAACAGAGAAAAACTTGAATGTACAATGAAACACAGAAAAAACTTGAATGTACAATGAAACAGAAAAACTTGAATGTACAATGAAACACAGAAAAACTTGAATGTACAATGAAACACAGAAAAACTTGAATGTACAATGAAACACAGAAAAACTTGAATGTACAATGAAACACAGAAAAACAAAAAGGGCATGTGGCGAAAAGCCCCGGCAACATTTGCATCTAATGTCCACAGAAAGAAACAGACACATAAAAAGGGCATGCTGTAAAAATTTAATGAGAACCTGTTAAAGTGTGAACGAGTTTTTATCAGGACGGGAAAATGGTTTACAAAGGAAGAAAACTAAAACAATATGACAGGACACACAAAAAAAAAAAAAATCACACTCAGTCAGAGAATTGGACAGAAGAGAGAGAGAGCTCCCAGCTTAAATTTCTAGAAGTAGTGGAACGACCACATTATTGCCATTGTTTAGCAACAACCTTTTGCCAAAGAAGCGTTTGTTGTGATGTTATAACATAACTACAACAAACCTCATGTGTGCAATAGCAACATTTGTTGCACAGCAATGGATGCAAGGTAAGGTATGGTAATGTTACTTATAGCCCAGTCGACCGCAAAGGGCCATCCATGTCAGGGCTGTTACCACGTTAAAATCCACTAAAAAAATCATTCATTCACACAACTCGTTAAAACATCATGAATAATGTAACAAGGGTGGCTTTCATTTCCATCCAAATATGAAAACATACACCAGTCCCCCGAAACAAAACAAAACAAAAAAGAAAGAAAATTAAAGTAAAAGAAAAGGTGATGGAGCGGGTCGGGGGGAAGAAGGTTGGGGTGGGCGTGGGGGTGGAGTGGGGTGTCGGTGTTCCTTTCTTCTCATCCACATATACAGCACTCTTTTTTTTCTGGAACCCCCCCACACCCCCAACCCCCACCCCACCCCTCACCCCACCCCCGCCCGCCTCCCACCCTGTGTTACCTGCATCTGCATTGTCTTCGTTTTCCAATCATAATCAGTAACAGAAACGGGAGCTTGTCTGAACGACAGTGTGATTGATGTGGGGCAGTGCGTCCACGCTGACCGCTAGATAGCCCACTCCCCGGTGATTGGTTTAAGCTTGCAGATTTCCTGTCGCCATGCTAACAGAAGGTCGTGCACTTGTGGCGCTCTTCTTTGAGTGTCTAGTGAAGGGATCTGCTATGCTTTGCATAAAGTCATTTGATATATTAAAGAGAAAATAAACCCTCAAATTTCAACATTTTCTGAAAACATCAATGAATCTGAAGTGAAGAGTTATGCTCTCTCTCTCTCTCTCTCCTCTCTCTCTCTCTCTCTCTCTCTCTCTCTCTCTCTCTCTCTCTCTCTTCTCTCTCCTCTCTCTCTCTCTCTCTCTCTCTCTCTCCTCACACACACACACGCACGTACGCACGCACACACGCACGCACCACACCCACATACACACACACACACACACACACAAACACACAAACACACACACACACACACACACACACACACACACACACACACACACACACACACACACACACACACACACACACTTATCGTCTTTCACGGATCAGTTTTATGTTTGGTCAGTATGAGTTTTCAAACTGTGATCAGTTACAGACCCGAAGGGCTGGCCACCATGGCTTGCCGATCAATGTCTGTTGATATTTTCCTGCATTCTGTTTCTGATTATGTCATGATGTAGGAGAGAGAGAGAGAGAGAGAGAGAGAGAGAGAGAGAGAGAGAGAGAGAGAGAGAGAGAGAGAGAGAGAGACAGACAGACAGACAGACAGACTGACAGACAGACACACAAACAGACAGACGGTTTTATCCAACCTATTTTTATGTACCCAGTGACTTGTATTACTCAGGCCCTTAACA
>CM031609.1:90463897-90467810 GCA_018398815.1 Conus ventricosus
TATCTGTAATACATAGACACCATTACGTAATATACTAATATAAGATCCAATCTTGTGACCCGTTTCAAGACAAGCCTTTCATTACATCTGGTTTTAGTAGTCGGGAGACACTTCCTGCAGGACTACATGGAAACCAATCAAGACCACCATTTTTCTGAGTCGAGCGAGATAAAGCCGAGTCGGGCCACGATATGGCATAGCGTGAACCTTGCATAACTACTAAAACCAGTGTCGACTGACGCTGCTTGCTGCTGGACTCCCCCTGTCGATATAGAAGAATGATAATAAACGCAATATCTCCCCGCCTGTTTTTACACCCCTCGCAGGAACTCCCGATAACGCGCGCGTTGTTTGAATCAGTCAGAACCAGTCCTAACTTGTTTTATCGGGTCGGCTTTTTTTCCCCGCCACAATTCGATTCAAAGTCATGACGGGTCCTGATTGGTCCGCACTAGTCTACCGCTTGGCGCCCTTGGTCACAGTTCGTCTGCACTGGTTTGGGTATTTCAAAACAACATCCGGCCTCCTTATCTATGAAACTAGTGCAGACGAGTGCACACTTTTTCGATTAGTCAATAATAGATAGGAATAGATAGGACTACTTAGGTGTAGATAGGAATAACATATAAGCGAGACTAATCGAGACTGACCTAAAAAATAGTCAGAGTGGTCGTGAAAAAAATGTTCAACCGTCCAAAGCCCTCTAAGTCGGGCTCGACTGGTGCCAGACTAGCTACAAAACTAATCCAGACTAAAAGGGGTTTACCGGACCCCAGCAGACATGTTGATCCGACTTGTTAAAACCAACAGGACTCCGACCTACATTTGAGTCCTGCCAAGACTAGGACTGGTGTGATCCTTGCAATAGGACTGTTTAATCGACTTGCTGAATATGACTTGCCATGTGCGATGCTTGTTGTCCTAAAAATACCCCCCCCCCCCCCCCCTTCTGTCTCCAACACCTCTATAACGTCGTCACCTTTTCAACAGATACCTCCTCATGCCCACTCCATCTCTCTCTCTCTCTCTCTCTCTCTCTCTCTCTCTCTCTCTCTTCTCTCTCTCTTTCTCTCTCTCTCTCTCTCTCTCTCTCTCTCTCTCTCTCTCTCTCTCTCTCTCTCTCTCTCTTTCACATTTAAGAATGTGTTTCATTCTGAAAAGTTTCTCAATGTCATAACAGATAGATGGCACAGAATAAATTACGCAAGATTTAGGTTGAGAACTTTAGGTTTTAATGCGAACAAAAGATGGTTTGAATGTGAAACATCCACAGAATCTCCTTGTCCTGCATGTAGACACATTATTGATGACGAAGAACACGTTCTGTTCCACTGTACTGCTTATAGAAGAAAAAGAAACACCCGAAGGTGCTGGGGAGGACCCACAGAAGCACTGTCCTCACCTGCCTTTAGAGCAGTCCTGTACCACCCTTGGAGGCCTGCGCTGTGTTGACGATGGGTACAGGCGAAAAGAGAAAATGTTGCTGTCGTGTTATCATCAGATGATGAACTTGTAATTAAATCAGTTGCGAAATTCATCGCAGAAGCATTGAAAATTAGACAGATGGAGGATAGTGAAATTTTAAATAATGCATTTTAAGAGATATCTGAATGAATATTATCATTCATCGCAAGTGGAAGAGATCAGTAAGATACATAGTCATCATTTGATCGAGTGGATGGTCGAGTCAGTCTTTTTTTTTATAATTGAATTACTCCTGTGCGTGAGGATATAAGGAAATGTTATGAATTTATTTGTTTTTAACCTTTGATTTGGTGCACACTAGGAATGAATGTGTACTATTTGTTTGCAGGAAAGGAAGAGGGAAATGTTGTTCTGTTACCTCTCCCCTCTTGTCAAAAGACCTCTTTGGCAATGACAATAAAATATCAAAGTGTCAAGTGTCTCTCACTTTTTCTCTGTGTCTGCATAAACACGTTCCACGGCATGCAGTTTATATATAATCCTTGGTATATAATTCCCAGTCTCTAGATTACTTATCATTAAGCAAAAATATAAATGACGTCAGCGCGACATTACATTTGAAGCAAGCCGGTAACGACAGTCGCCAGCGATTCAGTGAATGATTATAGCCTGTTGATTCAATGGATGATTATAGCCTGTCGATTCAAGGGATGATTATAGCCTGTTGATTCAATGGATGATTATAGCCTGTCGATTCAATGGATGATTATCGATTATAGCCTGTCGATTCAAGGGATGATTATAGCCTGTGAACAGAACTGGTGTATAGAGATCGTTTAGTAGGACAACAGTTCGTTCATGCAAATAGAGACTACCTATATAGGTCAACGTGCACGGCCATTTTCGAGGTTTGAGGCTGACGAAATAACCAACGACAAAACGTATTGGATTTGAGCAAAGTTTTCCTTTTCTGTCTGGTATGATAAGTCATGTAAGCTTCACATTTTCAGATCTATGATCAGTTTGAAAAATCACCTATGTGCATCTTTACAATGCTTTCCTGCTGTAATATTTGCACATACTTTAAGCTATCATGACACCTCTTCATAGAAGTGACATACATATGTTCTCTCTCTCTCTCTCTCTCTCTCTCTCTCTCTCTCTTCTCTCTCTCTCTCTCTCTCTCTCTCTCTCTCTCTCTCTCTCTCTCTTAAGGGATGTGCTGCTTCATGCAACTTATACACGGTGTAGGCCTACTTTGGTACATAGTTCCCAACCTCAAGTATTTTTCAGCAGAGTAGAAGCGATGCCAGCACAACATTACATGTGAAACATTTGGTCACCACTGTCACCACCGGCGAGTCCTGAGCAACAACGCCCTGTCGTCAGAACCTGTGCCTAGCGACCGCTTAGTAAGACATCAGCACGGACTGTCATCAGAACCTGTGCCTAGCAACAACGGCCTGTCATCAAAACCTGTGCCTAGCGACAACGGCCTGTCATCAGAACCTGTGCCTAGCAACAACGGCCTGCCATCAGAACCTGTGCCTAGCAACAACGGCCTGTCATCAGAACCTGTGCCTAGCAACAACGGCCTGTCATCAGAACCTGTGCCTAGCAACAACGGCCTGTCATCAGAACCTGTGCCTAGCAACAATGGCCTGTCATCAGAACCTGTGCCTAGCAACAACGGCCTGTCATCAGAACCTGTGCCTAGCAACAACGGCCTGTCATCAGAACCTGTGCCTAGCGACCGCTTAGTAAGACATCAGCTCATATGCCGAATTCTGTATTTACAAATGTAAATGTGTAAAAATAATTGCCATTACTTCTAAGTTTTGATTGTGTGTTTGAAAGCAAGACATGAAATAGAAAAGTATGCTGCGTGTCTTCAAAGGTCATTCGCAAGGTTTATTACAGAGTGGCGGTCATAGACGTGTTTATTGAGTCCATGCAATATTTTTTCCAAGGCTTCCAGATAATATGATAACGGCCAATTGCTTTGTTTTCTGTGTTTGATTAATTCATTTGTCCGTTTCTGTCATTTTGTCATCATTTATTTTACAATCATTGCTTTTGTGTTCACTCTTTGTGGTTATTATTCTGCTTATATATTCTGTTGGTGTCATTGTTGTCTTACTACGATATGTAGGCGTTTTGTATTCCTGATTTGTAATTTGTTCTTAACTTTTGACATAGAATATGACACATAATTTTTTTTTTTAAAACATCAGCCCACGCAAATACAGACTGCCTATATGAGTCAAAGATAAACGATGGTTGTCGGGAATTAAGACTGTGAAAATAACCAACCAGGAAATGAACTGGATTTGAACAGGTTGTTCCTTTTCTGTCTGGCATGATCAGTGAAGTAAGATTTACATGTTCACATCTATGAGCAGTTTGGAAAATCACAAATGTGTATCTTCAAAATGCTGTCGACTTTGATATTTGCACCTGAATTAAGCTGTCACGATACCCCTTCGTA